>JAANDG010000588.1:0-89595 GCA_036852015.1 Pelodera strongyloides | reverse complement strand
AACCCCCAAATTTCATCCAAAACTCGTGGAATTGTGAGTAGATTTATCTGTCCCAACCAATTTTAAAATTTTCATCTATTTCCGTAATATATAATCATCAATGAAATAAATCTAGTGAGCCGAAATCGAACAGCTAAGAAGCACTTCTCCTGTAATTTTACAGTATAGATATAGGCACCGTCATCTGCCTTTCTCTTTCTTCCACAAGCATTTTATTGCATTAATTTTACCTTATATAAAGATTTATTGAACAGAGTTAAGCTAAGCCTAGTTTTCTCTCGTAAGTTCGAAATTTTTCCCGAATATACCTTTTTACACAATTTACACTACGCCCTCACCAGAGGTCGTATGTAAATGGAGTTGTGTCTGGCTTGAAATTGGTTTATGGTGCGCATTGCCAAAGAATTGCTTTAGCTTATACTTATTGTTAGGCCTAGGCTTGGGGTTGGAATTGGGTCCCGATTTAGGTTTGGGCTTTGACTTTCTTTTTTTCTTTTTTTTCTTTAGCTGCTCAAAGTTTAGAACAGTTATATGGTCCCAATATCATACTACAACTAGGATTCGTAGCCAAAAAAATAGTCTTGAGTTCGACAGTTTAGGCTTAAAAGCACTGGTACATTGACGAATTTGTAGTCCTGTTTTGGAGACGTCTCTATTTATTATTTAATGCGGAACTGGTTTTTCTGAGTTTTAAATTATTCTTATTACAATTATCAAGCAGATTCTTAGAAAATGCAATGACGTCATGCGTGAAGTGATGGAATTCTCGGACTACCAATAAATTATTCCGAAATGGACACTTGATTATTCTTCTTCCGGGGTAGATGGGCCGAAACTTTCATATCTTTTTACTATTCTCATTTTTCTTCATCATACAACTTGAACAGGATACGAACTAGAATAAGATACATGTATGTGAGCCTTTTTTTAGCAACATACCGCTTGCAAAACTCATCAATTTCAATAGTCTCAAACGCGTGCACCACGCACAGCAATGCATACGTAAATTGTTTGTCATTTCTATCGTCTAGCCTATTTCCAAAGATATGACCTTCCGAAAGCATTACTTGTTAGCATATTCCCAATTTCTCGTCTAGAACCAAGGAGCTTTACAAGTTTACTTTTGTGAAACTTGTTTGTGATGCATGAGTACAAGTCTGAAATGATCTGTCTCTTCTACCAACATTAACCGCCCGGTTTTTCAAACGCATTTCGCACAACTGCTTTCTTATGCAGCAGATGCAAATTAGCAAAAATAAGAATAAAATCCCGACCCTAATTAGACCCCACCTTGCATAAATGCATAGGAATGGAAGCAAAACCCGGTATTTCGCTTCAAGGTTGAGAACGTATCGCGCGTGAACGACCAAATAAACAACACCCTTTGTAGCTTTTTCTAATAAGACGAATTACCCTGTCTACCAACCTGGCTAGCCTCCGCGGGCGGGGGCGCCTGCGAGTTGGGCACTTTGGCGGCACAAGAACACGTGAAGGCAAAGTTGACTGAAATCGCGAAAACAAATTATTCAAACGAAATACAAGTCGAGCGGAAGAAACGTTTGCTCGGAAATTCGACGTGATGTCATTCCGGGAGTTCTTTGGTTCTCTACTCTCTCTCTCTCTCTCTCTCTCTCTCTCTCTCTTTCTCTTTTTCTCTATGTTTCTCTCTCTTGTCTTTTTTTTTGGCTCTCTCTGCCTATCTATCAAATACATTTTTTCGCTTGGTTTTTGATACATCCGAGGATTAAAAAGATACACCGAACATACAGAACACAAGCAATTCACCGTAGTAAGGTTAGCATAGCTAATGCGGAAAATTTAGCAGTTGATATACATTGCGCTAGCACAAACATTGTTTTTGTTTTGGTTGGACAATTGATGCTCAAATGAATGATATGAGTAATCCTCGCAGACGACGGGACAGTGTACTTAAAATCCATACGAGCTCCCTTACTTTAGGTGACGTACTTTAGGTGACTTTTCTGACTGCTTGCTCTAACGTTCGCAAAAATCCTTAGGCTTGTGGCTATTTCTTTACGCAAATGGAGTGGCACCATTTTCGCTCTATTCTGGCACTAATATGGCACACTTTTGTGGGCCGCACCCTCTTCAAAAAGTTCTGCCTTTCTGCGACTTCCGCAGCTCATACAAATTCTCAATCTTCTATTTGCATGCATCCCTATTATGTTCAACTTTCTGCCCAAACACCATTTTTATTGCTAGACATTTCTCTTACGTGCCAATGTGCTTTTCGGGCAACCAGACTACCAATTTTATATTTAAAGTTAAAGGTTGACTGGACCGCCTCCGGATTTTTCGGGAATAATATAAATTTCCGAGTGGATATTGCATAGATGCTCAGTCAAGTGTGGCACACTACGTTTGTCAGTATGTGTATGTGCACAAACGACGCGCAAAATTTGATCTAAGGGGCGGAGCAAGGCAGGGGCGTAACATTTTACGCAAGGTGATAAAAGCTCTTCTATATATAATCGTCCGCTACTTTGACACTGGTTTACGTTAGATCTTTACTTTACCGCTATATTTCGAACGTAACGTACACTGCACAAACAAACAAGCCACAAAATAAACTTAGGGATGCTTTTAAGTTATTTTCATAATCCGAAACAAGACTAGTGATTACTTACATAACATCTAGCTAGAAGTTAGGATCCTAAATCTAAATGTTCGCTTTTATCTATCATCTACGTTTCAATTCAGACCGGAGTTAGGTATGGCGAAGTATAAGAACTTTGTTTCTATCAAAGTGTTTGATACCTTTATGGATAAGGGCAAATAGCAGAAAACTTGATCTTACAGTTTGAGTTGAAACCACTGTTTTACTGTGTTTACTTTTATTTAACCTTCGATTATTACTGACCTGGTAGTGTAGTTGACGTCGGCGTAATGGTATTTGGGCCCTGAAGTACAGTTTTTTACGGTTTGCAATTTTAAAGTAAGATTGCAAAATCTTGTAGAGTTTATTGTGTACTATGTTATGTAGAATCTTAGAAATCGCAATTTCAAGCACATTATGAAACAAATAAAGAAATAGCATATTGGACTCTTTGAGGTTCTAATATCGTAATTCGTAATATGACTTGCATCAGTTAAAGTAGAACCTGAAAAAATAGGAAATTAAAATCCAATGAACCATATGATAACCTGTTGTCCCAAAATCCTCCTCATAAACATTGGATCCATTTGCTCGCTCAACTCTACCTTTTCTTCCTTTTCTGATGAATTCTATGTAATTTTACAAGAAGTTATTTAATCTGACCACTTTTCCTTGTTACTCTATGGGAGCTGGCTGGGTTTACTAGATCGAACTACTTTGCCAATTTGTTAATGTTTCAATAAATCTTTATCTGGTTGCGCCCTGGTTATGGTTATTTTCTTATAGGTTTCCGCATCTTTCCATGGTCACCCGTATCGTATGTAACATTCGTGCAATATCTCTCATTTCTTGTGCTTTCGGGTTACTTTTCGAGTTTCGCGCAGGCTCTTCCGAAAGAATTTCGGCGGAATTTCAGCTAATATTATTTGGTTCTTCTCTGTATATATAAAAATTATTAATCCACAGTATTGCATAAAAGAATAGCTGACGATTCCTCATCTGTTGTTATGTTCAACAGGTGTATTCATTAGCCCGTATTCTCGGGTCGACGGAAATGTTCCGTTTGGGAGCTCCTTCGTAGGCAAATTTCTCGACTATCTAGACTAGATGAGGAAAAATTTGCATACGAATGAGCTCCCAAACGGAACAATTCCGTCGACCCGAGAATACGGGCTATTATAAAATTATAACAATGCATTTTTTTTTATATCTTTCACAAGCTCGAGCTTTAATCCTTTCATTAACAATAGACAATAAGGCTTTATTATCTTTTTAACGATTTTAAAAAACACTACGAATTGACATCATGTTCTATAACTATAACATACAGCTTAATTCTTATTCTTAACTTCCTCGTTATATTTTCCCACCACACAATAGAACCTTTTTTATTTCAACTATTTTTATTTTCGAACACCCAAACCTCTAAATCATGAGAATTTTTCCCGCTAAAAATAGGAAGAAGCTCATAATTTTAGCTAAATGTCATAATTTTTCTGCATTGTCCTGGAAACAATGCTACCTGAGAGCAGATCTTGGATATAAATAGAGGATTGTGATACACTATACTTATACTACATGCAGTATTTTTTATGGTAAGAATATTGAATATGTTCGAAAAGCAAGGTCCTTGATTTTTTTGTTTCTTTTTTTTTCTGTCTAAAAAATGTTAGCAAAAAGTTAGCGAAAAAGTTAGTTTGTAGAAGAGTAGAAGTTGTGCACCTTCTCGAAAAATTATGCCAGATATGCGCCGTTGTTTCGCCGCACATCCTTTTCCCGCCCTGTAACCGCGCTGCTTCAGCAGTGTAACTCCCTCCCCTTCAATAAAATAAACAGACTACTTACATTTGCAAATGTGCATCCAACCAGAATAAAAGTAGAAATAAGCCTTGTTCTACCGATCATAGTTCTGAAATTCATGAAATTTTGATTTTTGAAACGGAAGTTCTACTTTAGATACAACAGAAACAGGGTTTATAATGCGTTTTTTCGCAGTCAACATACACGAATAATAATTCATTGCCACAAAAAGATGAGCACAAACACTAAGTATACAAAAGCTAAATGAAGAGAGACGAACTAGAAGAAGGAAAATAGCCATTTTGAATCAGTCTGGTCATTTTTGGGAGGCTTTATCCCCTCTAAGTGGGTGGTTTGTGGGCGGCGTGGGTGTTTGTGTTGTATATTGTACATCCCACTCCACCCACCTAGTCACCCAGTTGTAAAGTCAACTTTTGAAATCGTACGGGATAAGCCCCGAATAATCCCCCAATAGGTCTGGGCGAAATCGCTTGACTCATGTTCATGTACATTGTCGTGACACAAAAAAAAGAAGGTGAAAATCCACCCGAGGGATAAACTATTGTTAGTTCCAACAATAAGTTCTAATCCTTGATTCAAAACATGTTTTGTTAGAAAACAAAGATAACTTTTAAACAGACATGATGGTTATATATTTAATTGAAATAGAAGAATTGCACTCGTTGATTCGATACAAATTCTCTTTCATTTGACTTATAGTAGACATGTTGATTGTATTCTTTGCCTACCCTACATGCATAGATATTGAACCATACTAGGTACTATTTTTCGGTTGCTTATCTTCGTACTATTGTACCATTCTTCCATCGATGTTAGTTCAAAAATCTGAAACATTTTTGCATTGATACTATTTTTGTTTCGTTCCGAGTCAAGAGCTTGTTGGAAATGCAGAAGGCAAAGGAACACTTTCCTTATATGCACCTGCCAAGCTAAAGTAATATAAATTAAATTTATAATATTCGCTTTACTTTCAGGTAAATCACATAATAATGTCATCGCTCAGTCTACGCTCACTATTCTTTTTCGTCTGCTTCGTCATTTTCGTTCAGTGCTGTAAGTTTTTTTTCCACCAAGGATCATAATTTCATCTGGGCAACTTTGTCGTGCGCCGCGCATTTTGGGCTCACTTTTGTGCGTGCGGCCACTCTTAGGCGCACACTTTTTTGTTGTCAACAACGCGGCGCAAGCGTAACTAAATTTTTGCTCCGTAAGTAACATGCAGTGTGCTGTCGCTATATATCTACTATGTATATAGCATTTTTGTGCTTTGCCACTTGCCTAATGCCAAATACGTGGAGAGAATACAAATAAGAGGGGTCATCTGCAAATATTCTGCAGAAGCACCAAGCAATTACGAGAGAAATTTGCCATTTAGTTAATTGGTCATTATCTCTTACTAGCTAATTGGACAATTATTCGCAGAAAAACAAATGTGTGTTCTTCAGATGTAATGCCGCCTTCACTTCATCTACTACAGAATATGTACGAAAATAACCGAGATGACGGATCTGATAAGAGAGCGGTAAGGTTTCAAAACGTTTGTATGACTCCAAAACCCTTAATACGGAATGTCAGCGGATTGGATGTCGGCCAAAATGGGGCACCAGTGGTACACTTGTGTCGAGAGAGCGTGGCACGAGATTAAAGCGATATAACATCCGGTTTTCGAAACGAACTTTGGATAACTACATTCCAGTGCATTAGATACAAATTAGTATGATTGGACTAACAATCGTGCAATATCGCACAGTTATATACATGCACTACATAGGAATGGAGCGCCCAACATGTTTCAAAAGCCAGGTGTTACACCGCTTTAAGAAAAATAAAATTTCAGATAGAGCTCCTGGGTCCCATGGAGCGTCGTGCTGTTCGCAGTCGTCTCAACTGTATACTCAACCTTCGATCAGTTGAAATGTGTAGAAATGCCGTGTATTAAAACTTATTTATAAATAAACAATGTGTTTTTTTTACTTTGTTCAGCTTTTCCTTGCCAGTTTTATGATCTTGTGGGATCAACTTTGCTGCTGCGACACAAACGAGTTCCATAAATACATAGGATACGTTAGTTCAACATACGTTTCGAAAAAGGGATGTTATTCCGCTTCAAACATGGCTAGTGGTAGAAGCTCACAAAACCAATCAAAGATGTAACATGACCAAACATAATAACGACAAATACAAAACTAACAAACTAACCCTCGCTCGTGTGTAACATGATTTACAACTACATGATGATGCACTTGCTCAACACTAGTAATAAGAAAAACATTGCGGGGTTTGCAAGTATCCCAAAAACTGTGTGATTCTGCAATGCTACCGTATTTACCATATTTTTGAACGAAACCTGCATATATAATAGGAATAAAAAATGTTCTCTTGTAGCTCACGGTAAATTTTCAGCATACTTTGAAACCCCATTATATCGCGACAAGCAACACATTACACATTGTCAAGAAAATGAACAAGTTCTTTATTCACACAAGACACTAAAACGCGTCTAAAAATTAATCGTCCACTTCAAGATCCCCTAGTTGCTTGGGGTTTCTTCGTCATCTCAATGTAAACACGGGCCTCATTTTCTTCGTCATCGTCCAAAGTTTTCCAGAAATCTTGTGCCGGAGTGCAGGTAATTTTGACCAGCTGAATAGCAAAAACATTTTGCAAATTGCCCATAATTTTTCTTAATTTTCATCGGGTGGCATAAGCATGCACCACACAACAGCGACAAGGTCTTTTTAATAAATTAATATAAATTGATGTATAATTATAATATTTATACCTTTCCAACTGGCAACTTCTTCACCTTGACCATTACAAATGGCTGGACAAAGTTGTCTTGGCCCCAAAAAGGGTAGGCACACACCGACGCGCCCAAACGGGGATAGTAGGCAAATTTGACCTGAATAAAGAAGAAATGAGAAATTTGACGTAATAGTTTCGAACATTCACACTCAGTAGTTAGTTAGTCAACACAAGTTTTTGGAAAAGAAGTTGCGTCTATCGCTTTGTTGTGCAATTCTGAACGAGAACTATCGAACGCATAGTTGAATCGAACGAGAACGCATAGCTGAATGAGACTATAAATTAAGATTGGGCAGGAATATATTTTAGAAAAAGCGGAGGGACATGTACTTTGGCAAACTATATTCTCCAATAGATATTCTTATCAACCGTTTGTCAAATCTATACATTTATCACTGTTAATAATGAAATAGCGTGAGCATGAAGTTAGAGGTAAAATGCAATTTTTGAAATAAATAGCAATGTACTTACCTCGTCATGGTCTGCCTTGCACGTGAAACCGAAGCGCCTCATCGCACAACAATCCTGCAATATCATTTTTTACGAGAGGGCACATATGCTAATAAGTATATAAGTGGACGTAGACAGTAGTACGTAGTACTACGCCATATCCATGTGGCCACGAAAGATTGCAAGGTTCCGGATCCGGGAGGATGGTTAACAAACTCCGTTTCATCATTTTTAACATCATTTTTAATAACTATAAATAAATCTCTTACGCTTCAAGAGCATGCAACTTTACTCAAGAGAGTTCAAATTCAAATTTTTGCTTATGACATGTTCCGCAGAGGTCCTGTGCATTAGGCGACGAGTTCAAGATGACAAATTGCCTCGCCGTCTTTTAACCTTTTAGCCTCTTTTCTGTACAGCAAAAACATAGAACCTCTTTTCCGTAAATCGATCAAAATATAAAAATTATGAATATAATATACCTCTACAGCTGTACCGTTGCACATTCCCTCCAACGCTCTCTTCTCCGCAGCCAGGGTATAGTTGAGAGTATTATTCACTTTCGAGATTGGTTTCTGCATGAAATAGTTTTTATTGTGTGCAACATAAAATTTACAATCCTTAACACCTAAATGTTGTACTCCGCGGACGCCCCGTGAAAAAGGTCCGCCATTGCAATACAGCGCACTTCGCCTAGTGAACGGGATGCTGAGTGGGCGCCAGTTGTGCGCGAAAGATATTATTCGGTTGATGCAAGACTACGTGTACGTGCCGTCCAGAGGCGCTGGAACAGGCGCGAGACTTACGTCGCGCGCAATTTTTCCGCCATAGGGAGAGCGAATCGCTGCGGAATTTCGGTGTATTCACTATTTAAAGCCATTTGTAAAGCGGATGAAGATAACCAACCACTGAAATTTGGTCCTCAGTACCTTCGTGCATAAAGCCAGTCTTTTCCACTTTGGGATACACTCCAAGGATCTAAAAATTGAAAAATTGAAAAAGTTCGCATTTTGTTTAAAGCGAAATACCGGCCGGTTTTTGAAACACATCGAGTAGACCAGCATTCTTATGCAGCTTATGCAAATGAACATAAATTACAACAAAAAAATCGAGCTAAATTCCAGTAAAGTAAAAACGTAATACGCAAGAACTCAGTTGTGCATGATGCGTTTCAAACCGGCCGGTGCAAACTAGAACGATAAAAATTTCTCTCAATAGTTTTTTTTTGTTCTTCTACCTTGTTAAAACGAAGCATCAGACATGGGTTCACCCTTCCTGAAGCCAAATGCATATTCGGAATTCTCCAAATGTGTCGCTGAAATTTGGCTTTTCGTCACTTTCCAGCAACATTTGATGATTGCAAAGTCAAGAAGGAAACGACAAAAACAGAGCAGACAATAGAACTACTTACAGAACTGGTATCTTACAGAGTTACATTTATTTCCAGACCACAAAAAAGAGGTGTGAACTATTTATTGTTATTGCTACTTACATTCTATTATGAGAGATGCTACTATTGTAAAAGAGTAAATGAGCAACGTCTAGTTTATAAAATCAACCAACTTGTGCAGATCGCAGTCGCCAAACGCCAAATAAGGGTTTCGCGAGTTGTACGGCTCAACATTGCACATTTCTTCCGTGTATCTGAAGACATATCATTTTCAAAAAATACAAATGAGGAATGATCTTGAATAGTTACTGTTATAAACTATTATAGACGTTCTGTGAATTCTCTTTTATGGGCAAGTAGATGAAAAATCGGATATAAAGAGACACGGCAACAATAAATTATAGTATATTTTTCTTAAATTAAGTAAAATTACAATTTTCTATGTAGATAAATTTAAAAATATAGAAAAACAATATTTTTGTGAAGAGAAAGAAAATAAGTTTCTACTTTCCATCCTTTTGTTTGAATCTCTCTTCCGAGGAGCATTTGGTGGGGCCCGCGACGTATTCTGAAAAGGTATGTGTAAATACGTTCAGTCCCATATTTTTGTATTCCGGCTTCCCTATATTCGACAATGGTCACTGACTTCCCACTGCCCCTATTCACTCCACGGGACACCAGACCCATAGACTGGGAGAAACCCGCCTGAATTGGAGCTTCACATTTCATAATCATTACCTAATTTTACATGCTTGATAATGCGCATCTAAATAAAGGCGCGCTCAATAAAAACACTTCCTCCGAGTTTACAATATCAACTCGATGCATTTTCCTTATGATGTATATATTTCATCAAAGACCAACTCTGCTGAATTGTTTTCATCCTGGTCAACAATTTGAGATACGTGTCCGAATCGGAGGGATTAAATTTGATTTTTCCATAGGCTTTCAGGTCCTGGAACGATGGGTTCGGCTCGATGACCAGCTCTAAATGAATATTTCGTGATGATAAACCAGGTGTGAGCTCCCAGTAGAGATGACCGTCTTCGTGTCTGTCTAAAATTTCGCGGCAGAACACTGAAGTTCTCGCCGCTGCGCTAAAAAAAGCAGGGCATGTTCTCGTCTAACATTCTTGAACTTCAAAAATATCTAAGCTCTAAGTGCTCCTGTGGCCGTATGCACGAACAGCGGGAGCCTTCCCGGTTGGGAGAATTTGTCTCTGCGTGTCTCTGATCCGTGTGATCATTCTCTTTCTCTAACCTCCCACTGGGAGGGAGACTGGGAGCATATTCCCGGCGTTTGTGCATACGGCCACTGATGTCAACTCACTTGGTGTGCCTCCAAGCAGCGATCCTTTGCCAAAGTTTCTGGGTATGGCATGATGTCGCGAGTAGACCAAAGCAATGATCGCAGCTCCGAGCGCGAACACAATCACATAGAGCACGACCAGGTAGAGGATGGTCTCGACTGGAAAATATTGGTGGCTTTATTTGATGTAGGTGATAGGTAGGTAGGTAGTCCCTAAACCTTAACTTAAACCCTAGATGTCTCCAACTTCCTCACTCTGGGTTCATAGCCCTGCGCCCAACAGACGCCCTCTCTTATATGCCCATCAGTCCTTGTGTTAATGGAGACTTATACAATAGAGTTGCAAAGAAGCGAAGTTTCCGAACACACTTACAAACATAAGTACACGTGCAATCGTAAATGTGTGGGTCTTCACGCTTCGGTCCTTTGATTTTCTTCCTGAAATAAAATTCAAGCCTCAAGCACACATATACACACACAGAGGAGAGAACACACACACACACACACACACACACACACACACACACACACACACACACACACACACACACACACCCATACATACCCACACACACATACACACAAACATACAGGCGCACACCCATATACACCAATTCCATACCCACACATGTACACACAACAGACACACATACTTTTGGACGTAGCGTTGATTCCACTGCACAAATGCATAAGTATAACCTACGGTATGCAAATGCTGCATTGGTTCATACCTCTTGCTCTTTTCCACAATGCTCACAGACCCATCCGCCACCTTTGACACGACAGAGTTAGTCGCTGTCTTAGTGCTCCTCACCGACTCTTGCGGTTTTTGAGGTTTTTGCGATGTGACAGACTTAACCGATGTTTCAGATGCTTTACGGGACACCGATTTGTTAGACACTTCATCCTTCATACCTGAAACTAGGAAGCGTATATGTTGCAACTGTTCGCCACATCGGTGCGGCGATTCCCCGGAGGTGTGCGCGAGGTGCGCCAGGGTTGAGCGGGAGGTGCACAATTCCACTTGGCATATGGCAGCGGCTATCTATTCATACTAAAGTCAATTGCTTGTGGGCCATATGTTTGTGTAATATGTTCTCATCCTCGGGCGCGCACCTCATTGATTTAGTAATTAAATAAATAAATATAAAAAATAAAAACTGACTATTTTGATTTAGAAGAGGTTGCCTATCCGACCGACTTGCTTGCTTCTCAGACATGTTAAGACATTAAACAAATATAGCCGGATCCTACCGCTCCAATGTAATATAGAATCCTCGATCCATGCTAATTATAATACCTTCCAATTAGTATTCAAGCAGAATTTGCCCCATCGACATACGATACGCTTCAAATGCACTAACGCAACGGAGAGCTATCGAATGAGCACATATTTCTATTTTTATATTAAATACAGCGGAGATACATACATTATATTACAGCTTAACTTCAAAAAGGATGCTTACATATTCCCTTTCAAATCGCGCTCATGCACTGAGGTAACTTGGTCGGAGCGCCGCCTACCTAGGCCCAAAATAGTGGGCCGCCACATCTGTGCTTGGTGACATCAGGCCAGCCAAAGTTTCCGGAACAAAGCCAAAAATAAAACGGAACAGAGCATCCCAAGCAAGGGAACAATCTTAAGTCTTACACAGAAAAAAGACACAGAATATCATTCGCAATCATATTTATATCCTCATTCGAATACAAAAGCGCAGTGAAAGAAGGTTCAAAAAGTAAACTTCTTTACGAAAAAGAACCTAATACAACCAATTAATAATTATCCAATAGCAGAATCATACTTATTGATTGAGGATATATGGCATATTTTAAGGTACATGCATAAGAACACTGTAAATATAGTTAATGACCTGACCTAGACCTAGACTTGACAAGGTGATTTTACATTTCGGAACCGTTGAAGCTAGTTTATACTCCTGAGCACCATCACGTTCAAACTAGAATAATACTAGACTAACTTACTAACTATCCAGACTAAACATAGAATAATACGTCCATACCCATACACGTACTAGTGATTAGCGAATCAATAAGCGTAAGGCAGGTTTAAGCCTTAGACCTAAAGTATATCATCAGGTGACCAGCTGACTATTCCCGGTTCTTCATCAAGTCCCAGCCATTTACCAAGAAGTGACGGATTTGATTCGACACCGTATCTAGAATGAAAATACGGTAACTGGGCATTCTGACGACGACGGCTTCAAGCTGACCATGATTTCTTGCTGGTGGGCAGGTGGCGGAGTGCCTAAGTCGCTGCCTTAAGAGCAGCGCAGACAGACACTGCGGCTCGTCGGTTCGACTCAAAAAACCTAACCTGAAAACCCTAGAAATCCCCTAACCTGTTCAACAATTGTTCAGCACAGCTTCCATTCTCCAACTTCTTACGCGTTGTGGCCAGAATGAACGTGTAATGCACAAATGCGGCAAGGAGAACCAAAACGTGGAAGATTTGATGCGATTGGAACTGGAATAAATAGACATTTAAAGTGGCGTTGCAGGTGGTTTGCCAAGATGAGACAGCGCACACAGAGGGACACGAATAAGCCTGCGTACAACACATGGGAATGCGGTTTTCCAGTAGACACGTCGCAATGCACGTGCCAACGGAGTATTGACAGAATCACTGACATTCTTGGGATACTTTGAAACCACATCAGAGAGCACAGAATAACAATTTAACAATATAAAACCCACCCAAATGTCGCACAACCCTGGCGCAAAACGTTCCGGTATTCTGAGCGCATATAGTGCGGCGCCAAACAAATAAAGTGCGCCCATTATGAGAAGGCCGTACAAGTTGCCCTAGAATACATAATTTTATTTAGAAGTGACTAATAGATGTTGTATCTGATTAAATAAAGTAGTGATAATAGGCAATCAATGTACTACATATTATTGCCTTCGGACAGCACAAAAGAGATAGTATTGATGCAATAAATAAACATTTACTTGATCAATGCACGAAGAACAGCATTGGGTATGAATTCTATTAAATAAAATTCAAATATATGTCGCTCTTATTCATTCGATAAATTGAGTTACGAATAGGAATAGGAAATCCCATAAGAACGCATAAGTTCTAACTAACCTCTTTCGTAAAATATGTCCATCCATCAGCGATAAGTACGTGAAGAGCTGGAACGAGCGCGGACAGCCCCATGGAACAAAATACCAGCGCGCGAAGCGCTCTGCAACTTATTATCATTTCGTTGCAACTCGACATGTGAATGCATTGGGATGTAAAGCAAAAGTGGTGCTCACCGAAACTTTGGTTGCGCAAACTTGTCGAACAACGAAACTACGAGCGCCGCGATTCCCAGTGCGGTAATCATTGTCTGAAATGATGATCTTCAATTTTCCCCCTTTACTATTTTTGTCGGGTTCATACCGGTAGAATTATTTGGTGTGAAGCGCATTACAATGGGAAAGGGAAACAAGAAACTTCATTCGATGTGCAGTACGTACACTTATTGAAAGAAGTAACTTTTTACATAGATGAAGCCCAGTGCTCATACGTTTTCTAACTTTACGAAACCAGACAATTTCTCACGATGTAAATAATTCTCGGTTGCGGTCGACAGCAAAACGCGTAATGTAGCCACGGAATGAACGATCCGACGATCAGAAGCGCTATTCCAGTGTAATCTAGTCTGCAAGCGCGTTGAGGTAATTGTTTCACTCGCGTGTAACACTCCTGAAGTGTCAGGAGTAGTACACGTGAGCCGCTCTGTATTGGCTCCCATGTTTCGTTATGTTCTTATCTTGGGAAATGTGGCAAAGTGACAATTGACAATACAGCAAAAAATCAGGCGCGAGAAGTGGGCCAAGTCATAGCGAGAACGCTTCGCGTACTAATTACGCGCGCGAAACGCTGTTTTCTGTATTAGTGCCGCATCAGAGCAATGTTTCGAGGAAGATCTGTGACGGCTCCTCATAATAGCGCTAGGGATGCCAAATGCTCACTTGCTGAAAAGTCCGGAAATCTGTGGTGAATGAGGCAGAAGTATATGAAAAGCAGCAGACATCCCGAGACATGTCACTGCCTGTAAGCGGATAGAATTTAGAATGTGTATACATAGTTATGCTCCTTATTACCGTTTTGCTGCCTTAACTGTATTTTTTAATATGTATGTTTGTGCGCACCTTTATGATGTAATAAATTATTATTATTATAATTATTATAAACACAATAGCCATGTCACCCAACGCCCCTGAGTTTGTAACATCCTTCTGGTAAATTGAAATTATCTACAATAAGTTAAGTGCGACTAGATGCAAACTCACGCCGATGAAAAAAGCCGAAAATATGATTCGATCAATTGCGTTGACATCATCATTCGGCCGACAAATAAAATAGATGCCCATTCCGAGGAATGCAATGCATCCTGGAAGAATGATTCACCTACAGTTTCAATGTTCTTGCTACTACGACGGAGTCTGATGTATTGGAATTCACATAAGACCTTAGCCAGCGACAGGTTGTACATACAATCGTAAGTATAAAGCATTACGTCGCGTTGACTAGAACAACTCAAATATACGCCTCGTACATATGCACTCACCAAATAAATGTGTCCAAATATTTCCCGTTTCCGAATGTACCGCCGAGATACTCTTCAAGCACAACCACAACGATGGCAACTGAGGTCGGTGCCCCGATCTGAAAATGGGAACTTGATCTTGCGCAGCATACCATAGGCGGATAAAGGGTGAGCGGCGAAAGCACAGCGTACCTACCACTGTAATAATGTGGGAACCAGTGGAAAACTGTGCGTGTTGTGCGTTAATACACTTCTCGCGCGCGGCCGCTCCGCCCAAATCGCGAAATTACCGCGCATAAGGAGCGCGCGTTTGGCGGAGACCTTTTTCGCGCGACCACGCTGAGTTTGGCATTGCATTTATTAAATGCCCGGTTGGCCATTAGCTCCGATACTGTACAAACACAATTTGGGTGCGGACCAACCTCAAATATTCGTTGTCTTGCATCCACGCGGGAAGTTTCTCAAACTTGATATTCTTCCACGTGTGCTCGAGAAACTGAAAAGTAGAAACACATCTCAAGTTCTGCTGCTACTTATTTGTATGTCATTGAATTGAAGTATGTCACTTAACTTAGGGTAGCGTTCGACTCGGCATAGTGCTAAGTAAACTCATCGCGCACTCCTGGCCCGCCCTCGACACACTAGTGTTCCGCCGCCCAACACGGTGGACAGTCTTTGAGCAGCGCCCGCGCCACAATCCGAATGTAGATGTATCTTACCTTCTTAACTCCACCTTCATTGTCAGCCGCATCTGTATCACTGATCGATAGAGACGAAGGTACCTGAATTCTGGGTTGTTCTTCATAAATAATAACTTTCAGTCGAGCAGCACACTTGTTACATTACCCATAAACTAGTTTATGTATACAATTGGGTTGATGTCCCGCACCGGCGCAGGCCCTCGCTTGCGCAGTAACTGCGCGCAAGTTTATCGTTGAAAATGACCTGTACCTGTGATACACAAGAACTAGTAAAATCACAGTACCGCCCAACCGCACCACGTTGAAATTACAGTACCCAGAGCAAAGATAACTACAACAAACCGATATTTCATCCGAAGAAAGATCCGACGTTTGGGCCGAAACGCCCGGTCTGATCATCATTCTACACCGTATACACCCCACCCTGCAATTAAAACAATAACAAAAACATTCCAAAAATATTTATTATACAAAATATAAAATGCCGACTTCGTTTCACAACTCACAAGCGAGATAATTCTATTTCAAATTCAAAGTTGACAAAGTAAAAAGTAACAAAGCAAAGTTGCCATAATATTCTACATGCCAATAGAGAGTGAAGGCAACTAAAAACTTAGCATGGCGGAAATTTGCATAACTATCATAGTCTTACCATGGACAAATCAGTCTAATTGGGCAATCAATTAGTATATGGCTAGTCAATTGGGTCATTGCGCACCAGAGATAATACTATCACAGTTCTCTATGTTCTATGCATAAGCAATATCTACATTATAAATGCGAAACTAACAAAACACACAATCAGTAAATACAGATAACATAAAGTGGAGAGTAAATCTTCAATAAAGCTCATTGTTGCTAGTCATATTGTCAAATGTGCGCATGCACCATCTATAAAATTGAAACAAAGTAAAAAAAACACAACTCGAACTTAAGACTATTTTAGTCACCACCACCACTTACTTACAATACTACACTGGTTAAAATAAACTACGGAACAAAGCCCCAGCGTAATAAGTTAAAAAAAACATCGTTGTGGTTGAAAAACTGAAGCTAAACTTAACAAAATGTAAGGAATGAAGGGAAGCGACCGGACCGGGTAAGTATACTATGTACAGCATGAACCTCAAGCTATCAGTATCTAGCTAAGCAGGCTAGCAACCTGTTGACTGACTACTTACATATGCATGTACACCAAGGGTGATACCTTACACAAAATACGTTAGAGACAGAGAAAGAGTATGGACGTAATCATAGAAAACTACAGTACGCACCGAATACCATACCAGTACATAAAACTAGAGAGGAGAATATGGAAACGTCTACAGCACATCACAAAAGGACAGTACTAGCCAGTATGGATAATGAATATCATACTAAAAGATACAGTACTAGTATCAACGTCGAATACCGCACTACTGGATATCTGCCGGCGACCACGATTCAACTCCAGCTGGCTCATCCAGTCCGAGCCATTGTCCAAGGTAGGAGGGATTCGTCTCATTACCATATCTAAATCAAATAAAGATTACGCGCGCGATAGAAGTACTACGTACTATACGCCTGCGGGCGTATTGTATCTGAGTAGCAGTTGTCTAGAATATAAACCACATACTAACTATAATACAATTTACTGTACAATAAAGAATACTGGTCCATAAAAGAGAATAAGTAATAGCTGTTCCGGACCTGTGCAGTAGCTGTTCCGGACAACTTCCCTGTTCCAGACGTCTCATCGCCATTTCAGTTATTCCATGGAAATGCACAAATGCGGCAATCACTACACACGTGTGGAAGAGTTGATGAGATTGGAACTAAACAAAGGTATTATAATCGAAACTCGAAACAATACTACGCAGTGTCTAATTTTCTTCGGAGTAAACTTGAATTTTGAATAAACTTATAGTTATTTATTCCTTGTCCTGATGATGCCGAAAGGCGAAATGTTAGCATAAAGATTTTGTTTACATCTGTCCGATATGTCTTACCGGGAGTCGCAATAAGCTCGAAGATTCTACCTATTCTAATCTTATAGTTAACATTGGCGGCTAACATATGTAATCTTTGTCACTATTATCCTTAGCTAAACTCAACAATAGAACAACAACAATACAGTACACTCAGAGCATGTGAATTGTGAAAAACAGCCTGAGTCCGATGGAGCACCCCCAGCATCCGGTGCGCAAAACGCTACCGACTGGAGACGGAAGACCTACCCTACGCATCATGAGGCCATATTCACCACTCAGTTCCCCATGGGAAATTCCCCGCCTTTTCTCGACGTGTCTCACATGAATCATGAATGCCATTTTCTGTAGAGGGAATCGGATTGGTGGATATGACCCCTGGCTAATCACATATTCCTTCAAGTAAAAAAAAAAACACACACACACACACAAACCCACCCAATAATCACATTTCCCCGGGAAGAATCTCTCCGGTACTCGGGTGGCGTACAAAGCCGCACCGAATAAGTAGAAGAATGCCATGATCAGCATCCACAATAGCGACGCCTAAATTATTTATTTATTAGCTAAAAACTCAAATAATTAAATTTAAAAACTTACAGTACCCTTTTTGCCAATCCAGCAAATTCCAAAGCTCCAAAGTGAATAAAAAAAGCATGTCGTCAATCAATTCCAATTCCAAGAAACACAAAACGAGATAGAATAGAGAATAGAGATACTCACAGCTCTATTGCTGCTCACTTTTCAGGATTTAGAAAAAATTTGAAAAACTTGCTAGGATATTTTCCCACCTCATTCCATAAAAGCGAGAATCCATCCGTTATGAAAAAGTGAATCGCTGGGATTATAGCTGACAAACCCATGGCGACGAATACACCCGCGCGAACTGGTCTAAATTGAAAACTATAAATACAAACAGGACTACGTCGTCGTCCTGACGCATAGTATACCAGTATACCCCATCCCATCGACTCATCTCACTAGGCATAAACAGTGTTCGTAAAGCTAGATATATAAGTCTTTGTAGCTTTTTGGTAAGAAAATTAAGTATATCAAATGTTTCACTCAAGTAATATAAATGCAGCTACATTCTTTGTCATAGTGGACAAGTGAACGCAAACGCAAACACAACTAAATAAAAGTCACGTACCTAAACTTCGGCTCGGCAAACTTATCCCACAGCGAGACGATCATGGCCGAGATGCCGAGAATCGTAATCTTCGTAATGTAGATGAACATTGGTTGCGGTCGACAGTAGAACCCATAATAGATCCAGGGAATGAACGAACCGACGATTAACAGAGTGATACCAGTGTAGTCGAGTCTAGAATGCGGAATGTAAATGTAATATAATCGATGGGTAAAGTAAAGTATGTCCTACATATAGACATACAAAAAATGTTTTGTTTATCATTTTGAGTTGATGATTTCAGCGGATTTCAGCCAATTCTCAAAATTCTGTGAAGAAAAGGAGAGACGTTATTATGTACTGATAAAGAAGCAAACTGAAACAAAAACAACAAATAACCCACTTGCTGAAGAACTTTCCAACATTGACCGAGTGACATTGCACAGTGTGGAACACGAACGACATTCCCATACATATCACAGCGCCAAGGAAAAACGCAGCGAATATTGTCTAAATGAAAAATCAGAGGTCAAACGAACTATCACCTGATTCTTGTTAAACACGAAAAAAGCGCGAAAGAGAACAATATCAAATGCTATTGATTAGAAGCTATACATTCCTGCCCTGCCACAAGTTGACTACAACAAACCTCAAACCTGCCCCAGATTTTATTTACCTCTAATTGTAAGTTAAAATCCTAAGGTGGTAGTGGTACAACATCCGGTTTTTTAAGGAACGCATGGTCATATGGTGTTGGTGACCAACTGCATTCCTCTGTATTTAGCAGACAATAAGTAAGGACAATTCGTCGATTTGTTTTATTCCAATTAAGTTCGTTTGCACATAATGCACGGGAATGCAGTTATTCAACCCAAACCCAAATGTTTCAAAAACGGACCGTTCGCGGTTATGCCGCTATAAATAAGCATAAAAAGAAAGCAACCAGCTTACCTTCTCCCAAAACGGTACCGTATCCTCGGGTCTCGTCAAAAACCATGCAGCTATGCCAAAGAATGCCACACATCCTGCAACGCAGAATTAGAATGATTGGGAACCAGAAGAAGGCAAAGATTAGTTGAATGGAAAAGAAAGAAGGTTTTAAAGCGAAATAACATCCCGTTATGACCATCACACGATGTGATGGTCGCTGCTTATCAGCTAGCGAATGCAAATAACTCCGCGCTATACTATATCATTTTTAAGACAAATTATACTCATTTGCATACAAAATAGGGAAATAAATCAGTTGTTCAACTTGTTCAACATATGCTTCATTTCAAGAACCGACTGCTAACTTCGCTTTAAAGCGAAATGCTAGCCTCTTTGGAAAAATTTGCATATGATAAGCAAATCCTATGTATCCTATGCTAATTTTGTACGATTGCCGTGGACGATCGTACAAAATTAGCATAGGATACATAGGATTTGCTTATCATATGCAAATTTCCAAAGGGGCTAGCATTTCGCTTTAAGAGGAGAAGGTAAAGCATACCAAACAAATGAGCATAACCCGAGTTAAACGCACGAACAAAGTGGTAAAACCGTAAAAGCTGCTCACCATACATATGCGTCCAGATATTTCCCGTCTCGGTGTGCAGGGCAAAAATACTTTTGAAGCATCCGCTGAACGATGGGAGCGGGGGACGATGACCACCACTGAAATGTGATTTTATTAAAGCGAAATATCGGGCCGGTTTTTGAAACGCATCGAGAAGACCAGCATTCTTACGTAGCGTATGCAAATGAACATAAATTAGAATAAAAAAAAATCGAGCTAAATTCGAGGAATTTAGCATAAACACGAAAAAATGCAGTTGTCAACGAGGTGTTGCAAAAACCTGCCGCTATTTCGCTTTAAATTACGACCTCACTAAAGTAAGACCTGGAAGAAATCAGTGTCATAACTATCTGTCACGTCACGTGCACAATATTATATATTACCACTCTTCACTCTTGCTTGACACTCTTGCTTTACTCCAATTAGAAAGTATGAATCGAATGTTATGTTACTTTATCGACATGTTTCACATAGTGCATAAGAAAATACACCCGTGGACACCCCACTTCTTGACGATTAGCTAAAAAAAAAAGAAGTATTATGCAAACGCCACAATAAACCCAAAACCCACCGAAGGTACTCATTATCCTGCAACCAATCAGGGAGATGCTCGAAATTCTGCGCTTTCCAACGTGCTTCCCAGAACTGAATAAAACGATTATCAGGTAGAGGACAGACAATAGAGATAGGCAGAAGGAAGAGACGCATAAAAGTCAGGCAAAACAGCTTTTTCGGGCGCGTGGATCTCAGTTTTCACTAAATGAAGCCTAGGCCTAGCCTAGGCCCACGCTCGTCTGCTCTTCATCCGTCATCCAACAAAGTGTTCATCCAATGAAAGACTACTAAACGAACCCACCCTTTTCACCACCATTCGAGCACCTCTGCCCGCCTTCTCGTCTGCTGGATAGATGATTTCCTCCTCGTTGATTTCCACCTAAACAAATATATTAGTTCAAAAATACTCTTTACAATTTACAAGCTTCATCAGCAAAATGTTCATGCCTCATAACTCAAAGCTAAACAGAACACCTTATCGTCTTATGTTTCCAGTTATAACTCATAGATAAATTTACGCTCTGATCCACTTCAGAGCCAGGAACACTCACCAAAAAGGATAGGAAAAAAATCTCAAATGTATGTACAAATGTAATTAGGAGTGGAAGTAGAGAAGTATACTGATGGAACTTGCAAATATTCAATATTACGAAACTGTACTTAATACTAGATGTAACACATTACCTCTAATTCATTATCATCATCACTGGCAGCACCGATTTCGTCAAAGCGAACTGTTGGAACGCGGTCTCCTTGCTAAAATACATAAGTTCATTGGATATTATATAAAAAATACATTTCAGATCAGAGCAAAAGTAGGACACATACATAATAATTTTAAGGAAACGCTAACGCATAGTAAATTACTAAACAACAACCTACTTCTTAGTGAATAACGAATAATGTTTGAATATTTGAATATTATACTCATTAACGATGGAGAGAAAAGCAAACAAAAATAACGTTACCTTAAGGTTATCCTTCAGTTTAAACAATTCATCGGCTTTTTGTAGGCGGTAGCGTACAATACGGCGACTGTGAACTTTGCCCTCTTGCTGAAAGAAAAATGATATTATATCGCTTCGCAATATTTTTTAATAGCTAGTGGTGGTAATCATACAGGTCTACCCTCTAAAGCATGCGGTTCTGAAACGAAAAAATGCATTCGGTGCATTCCTATGTATTACACGCAAACGGTGGAGTATCCATATAGATATACGCACATGATAATACAATGTAGTTCTGCGACATGCGTATTTTAGCTATGACCCTTTAAAGCAAATAACGGACGGTTTATGAAACGTTCCTCGGACAACTGGAACTGCATCATTATATTATGTATTTACGATACGTTAACAATAGTTAGTTGGATTTCTTATTCTAATCATACTAATTCGCATATGATGCATGGAAATGTAGGTATCCAAAATCTGCTTCAAAAACCGGGTGTTATACCGCTTTAACTCTAACAAGTAAAGGTATCAAAAAATCGTTTCCCATTCCCACCGATTCCTGTTGATCTTGAATCACGGCCAATGTCATCTTTTCTCCCTTTGCATTCGGCATGCTCCATGCTCTCCGGTGGCCCTTTTTGAATCCCTGTGTTGCTACAGCACGTGAACTTCCCGGTACCAAATCTTTGGCACGCGCAGGACTTAATTCGTGATCTGAAACCAAATTCGGGCGCTAGAATAATAGCAAGTTTCCTGCTAACAGGATTACTATTACAAAAACTTGCTAGAGCTAGAGCAGCCGCATACCGCATCAAGAAGGTTTACAATTACTATAATGATAACGACGGCCTGTCTACTTATAATTAGGTTAGTGTCCGAAACATAAAATACCGATGGGAAATGACTGGTTTCACTTAAGTGCATAGACTTTCAATAACCATGACCTGAACTAAACCGTGGGTTGCACTTTGCAAAAACGCAGTGACGCACTCATGCCCAAGTGCTCAAACTTAAAACACCAAAGTACACTGCACTAACAAATTTGCTTACCTTCATGGAGAGTAGTGAGTCGAGAACCCTGTGAATTTTTATGAACCGGCTCCCCTTCATCATCACTGTCATCTCGTGTCGTTACCTAAATTGCCAGGATACGAAAAAGAACGAAAGAAAATGATTAGACTATGAAACATGCAACGAAAACAAACATCGCGACACGTGTAAATCGACATAACAGCAGAATTTTGAAACGTGTTGGATAAGTGCTTTCCCAATTATAAGCTGAAAAAGCACATCCCATATGACAGACAACTGCTATTGCTATGTAGCCAAGCGTTTGAAATGTATCGTAAAGTTATCCGGCTTCAAATTTCAAATGAATGCCGCATGCCCACAGCGCTTAAACCAACTGATATTTGGAGTTACAGAAATTTGATGAGCTGACGACCAGGGAATAAGTATGGGGGTGGTTGGAGGGATGTACGTAGAAAGACAGGTATGATCAGTGTGACGACTAACTACTTCAACGACAGTGGAGGGGTGATATCAAAAATACATCTCAAGAAAGGGTAGGGGAACCATGCCTCAAAAAATTAAGAAAGAAAAAGTACCTTGCTGTGCCGCACGACAACCTCAATCGGTTGACCAGGTATCGAATTCTTCCGGGGACTAAAAGTGCGAATTCTATATTACGACAAGCTATTAGGGTACTTATGTTACACTTTAGAGCGTTTGCGTAGCACAAGTACCATCCACGTTCGGTTTTCCATTTTGGAACGGGGAAGTATGGAAGTATGGAACGGGGCACTTTACGAAAATGGGATATGGATATACATTTTTGGGATCCCAAAAAGCCGAACATCGAGCATGTTAAATATTTGGACGATCAATGTTGCAAGTTACATACGGTTACTCCCAACCTACACAAAACAATTTTTCCCAAGTAATCCATACGTTTTATCCACACTTAACCTTTGCTGTCATTCATAAAGTCCAACGGATCATTCGGGATCATTTACATTTGCCGCTTCGAAGGCCAAGTAAACGAGTTCCAAATATTGGACGAGTAGTGCAATTCCAGTACGAACCTATACTCAATGTCGACTTCATCCATAAGAACCTGGGTCCTAGTCTTAGCACGTTTCTCCATCGGTCCATCAGTTAAAAGGACTTCTGCTTCTTTGAGGATGCTCTAGAAAAAGCGACTATTATATGTAAGGCAACTAGACAAATAAAGCAAGATGCCCAAGCCAGAATGACAATAATAGCACAGCAATGGACTCGTTGCCCTGAAGCCATCCGAATGATTGCATAAATAATAGCGCCATACCACCGTCGGGATTATAATATTTTTTTAAAGAGATACAATGCTGGAGGCTGGAGCTGCCGTCTAGTGGTTGGCGAACTGCTTATGCGTAACGTGCGTTTGGCGCACACAAAATACGGATAACAACATAGTGCAAGGGCAACAGACACTATTCTATGCTTACATTGACAGTGCGTCCCCATCGGCAAGCACTATAATTTGGTCTTCGTCCTGAGCATCATCGGAAGAATTGAGGAGACGGACCGCCTCTTCCTCTTGACCATCTTCTTCACCTCGATTTGACATAACCTGCAAAAACAGGTTCAGGACCCAGACATATAACGGAGTTGGCATACAAATGAAAGGCGAAAACAACTGCTGACTTACATTCGGCAAACAAGAAATTTAAATACCGGTACTATTGAACTTGTGGAAATTTTCTAAAACTCGTTCCCAATAGGTTAGCGATGATGCTGAGTCGAAAAAGTGGGTGTCATTGCCGTTGGGGCCCGTTCATTCCCAGGTCCAAAATTATAAAATTCGCTGAAACTTCTCCACAATATGTTTGTGATGATGCTGGATCCAAAAAAGTGGATTCAATTTTGAGCCAATTGGGGCCAGGTCCCTATTCTCCAATGTATAATTTATAACACTGGTGCTCCTTAAAGCTCCTAGTCAAGTCCGCATAACACAAGTAAGCATAGGTAGCAAGACACGATTCAGAGAGGGAATGCATTTACAAACGGGGATATTCCGCGGCGACTTGGTCCCAGAAATGGCAGCTTGGGTCGGGGATTCCTCCGAATTGTGTTCTCCAGAAAAAGTCAGACATGTAGTCGCGGTATCTGACGTTGTTGATGCCGTATTAATGAGCACCAGTGTTATAAATTATACAGACAAATTTTATAATTTTGGATAACATTTGGCTCAAAATTGAATATGAACCACTTTTTTGGATCCAGCATCATCGCAAACATATTGTGGAGAAGTTTCAGCAAATTTTATAATTTTGGACCTGGGTAAGTGGGCCTTAACGGGGCACTGAGACCCACAATGAACCACTTTTTCGGACTCAGCATCATCGCCTAAACAAGAAAATTTCAGAAAAAAATTATTGGGGTTGCACAAGTTCAAAGTACCTAATACCACATAAATATTGGCTTGGAACGGCGCATTCAGCAAACGGTTAACTTAAGAAAAGCATGAAGTTACTCAATATACAATTATAACAACTTTTGAACAGAAGCTAGCTCGCTATAGAATAGAATATCGCAAAACATGCATGCAATGTGCATGCAATTTTGCCGAAAAATCGCCGAATACATCTTTAAAATGAACAATGGGGGCACATTTTAGAATTTCTGGCAAAAAAACATTTCGCAAGTATGATTGATCTGTGATAATGATATGTATGCTTTTAGATTTGTCCAAATAGAACATAAAATACAACCTACCCCTAAGCTGATGCTGAGCTGGTTATAACTTACTACAGGTTTACAACCAGTATGACTGACGTTACAGTAATCTGACCGTAGCGTTCGAATTTTTCTATTGCGTTGCGGCGGTGAATCAATTTATTTTGCCGCGAGCGGCGTTTGCGTTGCGGTTAAATATTTTTATTCGGAGTCACGACCGGAGAAAATTTGCCGGCATTGCTGAAAGGTACGCGCACTACAAATGACGAAAACTGCGATATTCACTTATTGAATGCAAACGACTTAAGATGCATCAAATTTCAACGTTCAAAAACCGTATCTCCGTTCAACTTGTATTTTGTAGCATTTTGGACACCATTTAAATCTGTTTAGGCGGTGTTCTAACACTGAGGTGACCCTCGAGAAAACTTGCTCGAGATAAACCAACTGAAGTGTTATGCGCAGAAGTGTTATGAGGCTACAATACACTTATTAGACTCATGTAGAGCAAGAATCCAGGGTCCCGTTTGCTCTCGAAGTCCAGATTAGAAGTCTGACCCATACAGAAGATTACATAGCGAAACGTCCGTCCTATACTTTTCCCGACGCCGTGGCATGTGTGCAAGATGGTAGCAGATTCGAACCCGGGTCGTAGGGGTGAGAGAGAGAACGCCTGAGCCATGTAGGCGCTCTATGCTTTCCCCAGTATTATATTTGCGCTAGGCGGGTTTGCCAGCATCAACACCCGCACAGCAGATCGCCAATTACAAATGGTGTTTCGGTGTTTCGGTCCAGCAGGTGTTTCGCTAATTTGCTCACTACGACAAAATATACAGTATTTTTCAACACAGAATTTCAACTGAAGACAATATGAATATGAATTCTTTGATTTGCTATCATCATCGTTTTCTTTATTAAACTTGCTACAATCTATATACTGTTGGTGTAAATTATATCCAAGTATCTATATCATTGCTTTTTCTACTTTGATTTTTCTTTTTCACGGCGTTGCGCTCTTTTAATGATATAAAAAATATTCAATATTCAACCTTTCAAGATGTAACCACATGAATGGATTCGACTTGCCCCTGACTCCCATTCAGCGATTTATCGCCTCAGACCACTTGGCCATAACGCACTTACGGTTATCTAGGAAAAGAGGGATAAGTCAAATTATATATATTTTAACTGCGCACTCTATTTACTCTCCTTTCCACAGTATATTTTCGCTAGGCGCGTTTGCCAGCTTCAATCCAGGATACCATTTTTGCCAGTGGGTTCGCTAAGACAATTTTTTGCTGGCGGTCGGCCGAACACGAACAAAAAACGAGTAAATAGATACCGTATTCCGTATCAGGGAACATTGAAAACCCCGATATAAAAGAAGGAAAAATATTGCAAAACCCCCGATTATAGAAAAAAGAAACCATATTGTTTTTGATCACTTCCCATAAATAATCGGGCCGTGGTCGGCACATATTGGGTGTTTTTTGTTTTAAATAATCCGGCACATATCGGAGTTTTTGAAAAATAAACTAGCATATATCAGTTTTTTTGACAAGACATGTTCCTGGAATGTGCCGGATTATTTGTGATCGGGTACGTTTTGAGACGTAATATTATACATCGGGGTCTTTTCACCTACTCCTCTGTGGTACTGTATGTATGCACGGTTGAGATAAAATACGTACTGTGGAGTTCATAAAAAACCAGCGAACGCGCGGTTTCTGGTACCGCCTTTTTCGCCACGCGACAGCCCAACAACCAAAGTCGGTGTGGCAACTTCATCGCCATCTGCATTGAATCTATCGGATTTGCTGTTGATCTGTTTTATACTTTTCTTAGATTTCTTGTTAATTCCACTATGTACACTCCTACAGCGGAAGGTATACTGCTGTCTAACAGGATACCTGCTAATTTTCGACGGCTTCAAACAATCTGCTAAAAATATTCATTTCATTCGTTTGTTTCTGGTAAACAGGCTACACTGGGTGGTATTGATACTAAATACTTGTCTAGAAGACGGTTACTGGGCTATTAAGGAGAATATAATGACGGCGCTTTGACTATTTTTAGTTATCTATGCCCTAAAGTTCTCATTTGATCGCGCGTGTGACTGATGAATTCAGTCTCACACAAAAAAACACGCGTATTTGAACAAGTAAGCGCTAGGCTATCGACAATCTGCTATGTGGTCTAAACAGTAACAATCCTGTAACATTGATTAACCCAAGGTTTCATATTTTGTATTTTCACTCTATTTACAGCGGTATTTCACTTCTTACTTTTAAACTACTGTATTTTGGTTCCCCATTCGGCAGCGAATTTAAGCAGTGAAGCTGAGAATCGAGAATCGATCAAACAAAAATTGAGAAATGATAAACTACATTGATCGTATTGCCACTATTCCCTGTTTGATTAGAATTCCACATATTTCTGTTCATTATTTTCTACCAATAAGTAAGTTTTTATTCTGTAGGTTTTGTTTCTTTTAAGCGATGACGCGGTCTTGATCTTCTTTCTAACTTTGGACTGAAAGAAACGAGGTAGCAAACATTTCCATAGTATCTTCAGTTGTTCAGAGTAATAGTTTGTTCAGAATGAGTCGCTACTCCTCGGGAAGCTTGGAACGTGAACGTGGTCGTCCAACGAACAGGTAACGGAAGCAAATGACAGTTGTGCGTCCACCACTCATGTTCATTTATATTTGTTCGAGGGCATTGCCTTTACGCGATTTAAGCGTTACAAAATCAGCCCCTTTGGAAAATTTGCATATGATAAGCAAATCCTATGTATCCTATGCTAATTTTGTACGATCTTCCAAGGCAAAATTTGCATAGGATACATAGGATTTTGCTTATCATTGCAAATTTCCAAAGGGGCTTGCCTTTACGCGATTTAAGCCTTACAAAATCATTGCATTGTTTGTTTGAGTAATTGAGTAGTAGATGGAGTATTTTGCTTTTTTGCCTAGTTTGCAACTACTTGCAGAGATTTCTCTGTGCATCTGCAGGAACCGTTCATCTAAATATATTCATTACGGTTTAAAAAGAGCAAAGGCAATACCATAATGGTTTTCCAAGTATGCCAAAAAACCTGCGCGTTTCTGCCAATTCTACCGTATTTTGTAACTAAACGTGAATATTTACTGTGAAAAATTATAAAAAATATTCTCGTTTAGTTCCAAAATATGGTAGATTTTTAGAGTTGGAAACCCCACCCCACCAAGTATGACGAATCAATAAGTCTTGCTTCTAGGTATGAGGAAACTGGTGATGCGCTTTCTTCATTCTACCGTGAGCGCTTCGGAAGCCAGTCTCCGGACGAGTACCTGAATCTACGTATCTCTCAAATGGACAAAAACTTGGAACGGGACGAGATTAAGGAGATTCTCTATCAGGAATTCAAGAAGTTTGGATCATTTGAGGTGTGTTGACTAAAATTGTACTTATTCATTATTGTTATAATACTCAAGCCACTAGCCGGATAATTGTTGTTTTTCTTGCACGTACTCATGACCGTGACTCTGGCGTTTGTATTTGTGTGTTGTGTGCTGTTCATCAATATGAAAGTGTAATGTTTCAGTCATTGTATGATAGTTGTAAGGAATCACCTCCGCCGCTATAGATTCGCTTCCAGGGTATAAATTCCGTGGTAAATGGAGGTGGTAGCCTTAGCTTAGTGATAGACCGTTGTTAATAAAACAATGTTTCAAATATATAAATTTCTAATTGCTTCCGGAGGTGGTCAAAACCAATCCAGAGGTGGTTCGTGCGTGTTTCAACGCACCAACCAATACCCCTGATTCGCTTCCATTTGTGTTTGTGATAGTAATGGGGTTTCGATCCATATATGCCAAAAACCGCGCGTTTTCCTTCCGAAATACAAGTATCAATTGCAAAATAATGTGCCAATCTACCGTAATTTTGCGTAATTTTGACACATCCGCACTATAGAAAATCCGCCATCAAAGACATTTTTGTTGAACAAATGGTCCCGTGCGATCGGTCGTAAAAACTACCTGTAGATATTCTCGTGTAATAGTGCCAAGATACGGTAAATTTTCGATACTTGGAAGGAAAATGGGCCATACTTGGAAACGCACATAATGTAAAAGTGTGAATGCGCCCTAGGGGTGTACTTGTCTTCTTCTTTACTGTAATGTCCCTGTGAAGAACACACATCTATATTCTTAGGTAAAAGTTGTGCGTAACCCCGGCGATGACGACCGACTTGCGTACGTGAACTTTGAGAGGAAAGATGCCGCAAGGAAAGTGAGACATCACATGCTGCCTCGACTGCAGAAGGCACTCGGGAGAAGGGTTTGTTTATTTAACTTTAATAATATTCTGTATTAATTCAGTCTTTACTAATATACGTACTCACGCCGAGAGTTAGCTACAGATATGCACATGGGATGTTTCATTGTGCAGTGATCAGTAATTTGGTCAGGACAGTGTCAAAAAGAGATTTATAAACGGTTTTGTGAGGATGGAGGATTAATTAGGAATTAGGATCTGAAATCTGATGCCATATTCACCACTCATTCGCCCAAGAGGAATTCCCCGTCTTTTTCTCTGCGTGTCTCGTATCAGAATGCTACTTTCTTTCCCCAGGGAGTATCGTAGTGGTGAATATGGCCTTTGATGATCCGAGTTCATTTCTAGGTGCTTGTCGACCCAGCTGGCATAATCCGTGATCAGGAGGGAAAGTTTATCCCCGATCGCTTCAATAGACAGAATATGCAGGTCAGTGAGTGAATGAAATTCAAATTCAGTTATACAATAACAACTTGATAACCTAACATATTTTCCCCTAGGTGTCCTCATGTCCTAGGTTTATTTATTAAACACACAACAAGATGTACATCCGAGGATAGTTTCGGCATTTACTTATCCATAAAACTCTTTGAAAACTATTCTAAAAGTAAAAGTAAACTTGACTGATTTTATGAAGGTTTTGACACTTATGCGAAACGAGAGTGAATAGTTTAACTGTTTAACCAACTTTGAATGGTTTATGATGTTTCAGCTCGTTTTATTATTGGATGTAAATGGAACAATAAGGACAGTTAATTTTTTTCTTTCCTTTTAGGGTGGCGATCGTCGTAGTCCGCCCAACCGTCGTGATTCGCCTCCAAACTATCGTAGAAAGGAGCACGCGGGAGGGCCACCAACGTTTAGGTAAGTGTTAACAAGAAGTAGATTTACGCCGCGCCACGTAAGTATTGACACCACCACTACGTACTTACGTAGTCGAGGACTTGGAATCTTTCGTTCGTTATGTTATTCAAGCGAAATACCGGCCGGTTTTTGAGACGCATCGCGGACAACTGAATTCTCACATATTTAGGCTTATTTGCTCGATTTTTATTCTAATTTATGTTCATTTTGCATATGTTGCATAAGAATGCTGCTGTACTCGATGCGTTTCAAAAACCGGCTGGTATTTCGCTTTAATGCTTTCCTTTCTTGCGTTTTACAATAAACCTTTATTATAGACTGAAAGAAGATGATCAGGAGGCAACGAGAACTCTCTTTGTGGGAAATATGCCGGTAGATATTAGGGAGAACGAGATCAGAAGGGTAGGCCATTGGTTTCGTTTCGTTTTTTTTTCTTGATACAAAAAGTATTTACGCTTGCCATTTGCGGCACGGGCACGTGCCAGGTGCCAGTCCGTTTTTATTTATGAGCGGTCAATTTTAAAGTTTTCGGATATAACTTTACTTAGCTTTGATCATTACGTATTACATGACGCGAAATATCCTCGTATAAGTTTCGGTTTCGGACCCGTGTGAATTACCAAACCAACCCCCACTAACCTATCGGAACGCCCTTGTTTTGTTTGGCCCGAGGCCCGAGGGCATCGCAAACCCAACAAATGGAGAAATACAGGGGCCATATTAACCACTCTGATTTCCTTGGGGAAATATTCCCTGTCCCTGGGAACAGAAAATAGTATTCTTATGTGAGACACGCAGATAAAAAGACGGGGAATTCCCCATGGGGAATTGAGTGGCGAATATGGCCTCTGATCTTCCTGTTTTAGGTATTTGATCGACACGGAAGGATTGAGGATATCGATATCAAGAACCCAGAGAATACAAATGCGGCATATGCTTTTGTGCTATTTTCTGTAGGTTTTACGCTGTCTTGTGGCGGTCTAGCTACTGCTACTACTACACACTTTACCACTTTACCTAGAGTTGCACTTGACCCATTTTTTATTCTTTTACCTATATCACAATATCGCCCACCTTGTATGCGTTGTACCTATGTCACATTGTGTGATAGTATCAACCGTCTAGCTCTAGTAGTGTGGGAGAATAATAGAATTTGAAAGTAGTTCTTCATATTTTTACTTTGTCATGTTATGAAGTAAACCGATAACTGTTTGCAGACGATCGATCAGGCGATCTCTGCCAAGCACTCGGAGCACGAAAGAGCGATTAGACCCGGTGGCCCGAAGTGCAAAATAGGATATGGCAAGAGTCAGGTCTGTTTATGTTTTTTTTGTATGGCGTAGAGGCGTAGACACGTAGAGCTTGGACCTTGGATCAACTCTCTTTTTTGAAATTTCTCCGTGTGGGTGGCGTTGTGATTTGTCTCTTACTGACTTGGCTGATGATTTCCGAGGACGAGGAACTTGTTTTGAAAATTGCTAACTGTTTACTTCAGTTTTGCACATTATGCCAAGCAGATTGTGCAGCCATGATTTTGCAATAATTATACATATATAGCTTTCTCATAACTCGCAGGAAAATTGGTATTGGTACGTGGGTCAGAACCTTCAGTATGCAATGTTTCGGTACCTTTATTGTATGTAAAAAGTTTCAGGTGTCTCGTCGTCTGTGGGTGGGAGGTCTCGGTCCTTGGTGTACATCGGACGATCTAACCAAAGAATTTGATAGATATGGACTGATAGACAAACTGGAATATGAGGTAGTTTTAGATTATGTGTATACCGTATGCCTAGTTATGTTTGCGCAAATGTTCGTACTTGGTACCTTGCATATTACTGTACTTTATCTTGGTACTTGGAGGTTTGTGTATAACATTTTATTAATATTTCTTCAATTTATTGACTGTGACCCTTTCCAGGAAGGTGGCGATCATGCATTCATTCTTTTCGCGGACACTAGTGCCGCATCGGATGCTTGCCGTGCAATGAAGGATTTTGCATTCGGCGACAATTTCATTCAAGTGGATTATGCCAAGTGAGTTGTCGATTTGCATTCAATTCGGCGCTTTTTTCAAAACAGATGCACGTTGACAGTATTCAAAATGACCTGGATTGAATTGCGGCTGAGTTATTAGCGTTATTACCGACTATGGTTCTACCTTTGCAAATATGTGATGTGTGAAACATGGCGCTTTTCTAGTAAACTCAGAAATTGTGGCAGGGCATAAAACTCGCGACCGTGGTTACGAGCTCAAGACCACCATCCAAATTTATGCAGTATTCGAATTCGGATGGTGGTTTCGGCGGTCAGTCAGTTCGTCAGCGAGTTTATGCCATGAATTGTGGATGATAAAAAAAAGTGTTGCAGAGAGGAGAAAGACTCGGGCAGCTCTTTGATGTCGTCGGGCAGGAAGCGTGCCGGATCACCAATGTCCGGAGGACCACCAATTAAGGGAAAACTGATCAGAAGCAAGGAGGACTTGGAGGAAGAGTTCGCACACACATGGCAGGGACACGTGAGTTTGTGTTTTTTTATACTTATAATATAATATTGATTATAGATTATTGGGAACATATGAAATGTATTACGTACACGTTTGTCTTTCAATACACCCAACAGAAAGCGTTTGCGATCTATGGTGTTTTTCAATCTAGTAATGAAGTGCGTATATACATGTAAGCTGGTGATGTGTTCTGCACTTGTTGCAAAGTTTTTCGTACTGTTGAAATGTTACCTTTTTTTGAATTGCTAGGATATTTTACCTTTGTTTTGAATGCTACGATAAGTTAGCGCATAGCGTAAGGTCAAATATGCATTTTTAGTTATTACTCAAGAAGACGGAGTACTCTGTGCGACTTTATCGTGTGGCCGGCAGTGAGAAGATGTTGCAAACTGTTTTACGTGACGATGATGGAAACGCACTGAAGCTTCATGTTACCCAACGGTATTATTTTTTGATATTGCATCACAATCGCATTTTGCATATATTCTGATATCTCAACACTTACTTTTACACGGTTCGGTTAGCAAAATTGGCTATCCATTAATCCATTGGAGAAATCGAGCAAGCATTATATAAATATGGGAAGAGCATCTTAAATGATGTGAAATTATAGAAGAGTATGGGGTGTTATGCTGAGGCTGATACGTGTAAAGATCAAAGTCAAAGGGTCGACTAACTGAAGTTTATAGTAGTAAACAGATCAAGCCTGCCCTCAACCCTGTTGAACTTTTTTTTATTCAGTCTGGCACTATCCACTCAAGAGCAGCTGAAGGATAAATTGTTGAATTCGCCTGTGAAGCAGCTCGCAGTGATGGTTGGAGTAAGTTTTTGTTTAACTACAAACTACAAACTGTAGTTTTATTAGTATTTGTTAGTTTCAAGAGTTTCGTGTCTATGTACATATCTCTGAAAGTCCACCGCCCCGGGCGACGCCCGGCTACCCGCCCCTAGCGAGTGAACGGAGACGCCAGGGGCGGGTAGCCAAGCGGCGCTAGGGGCGGGTAGCAACGCGAGCGGACGCGTTGCGAGGAGCCACATTACAAATAGTGTAGCAACTACGGTAGGCACCCATGATTTATAATGCATATTCTAGCCACAAATAGCGTCACCACTACAATACCACCTCAATTACGGTAACAAATTACAACACAAATACCACAAATACATCACAAATAAGGAGAAATTGGCAAAGAAAAACTTTATTCAAAAAGCAAAAAGCACGGTAAAAAACATTGCACACAATTATCCGGTAGGACTGTAATCACAGAACAGTTAGCTTCGCTTCTTGCTCCACTCCCTTTTGTGTCAGAGGTTCACCGCCGTGCCAGGGAAGTCATCTAAAATGTAGGCGATATACAGTTATAAATAACAGCAACACTCAACAATGAACCAACACGACGCCTTGAATCTCACTTTCAACTCCCAAAACAATAAACGTATTGAGTTGAAAAATAACGCAAAATAACCTGCCTTGTCTAGTTATCATCTGGAAGCGGAGACTTCACCCATCGGTCGATTAAACTGGTTTACAGACATCTTTCCGCTTGCCGAGTCAAGAAGACGTCAATACTGGAAGTAATTGTATAAAGATAACCAATAAATAAACAAAAATATTAAATTAGTCACTGGTGGAGAACGCATTATATGCATGAACGGTCGGGAGCAACAGGCCTCAATATTTGAGTTCCGAACGTCATGTAAGCCATGTAAAGAGAGAAAAGATAAAAGTAGCAAATTGGTCCACTTACAACAACAACACAAACTAAGGAAAACATTTATGAAAAACAAAGAAATTCACAAAATCCGGGAAAAATTTTCCAAGTTTTTTTAGTATACAATAGAGATTTACTAGTATCGTGTCAGCATTGATCTAGTATACTTCTTTCCACATGCGGAACGGTTTCGATGCTTGTGGGCGTGGTCGGGCGGCGCTAGGGGCGGCTAAAGGGGCGTGTCGGGCGGTGCTAGTGGCGGGTAGCGATATCCGGGCGGTGCTAGGGGCGCTGAAGAACGTAGATGTACCAGTCATTATAGTAAACATTTTAAAAAATTTTTTACCCCGTCGTTTTTTAGATTGGAAGAGTGGAGGAGGATCTGAAACCATTTGTCAACTATTTGATGGTAAAGGATGCGCAGGTGCGATTATTTATTGTATTTTATTATTGGCAGTTCGTGCTTGTTAGAGTTAGGATATTGGGTATCTTAGGGTTTAGGGTTTAGCAAGCAATGAAGCTCGATGGTTACTAGGTCTGCGTTTCTATAATGTGCGATACATGCGTATTTGCGTGGGCGCTTCAGCCCATAAATCCCTCTTGATTTCGTTAGATGTGTAGCGTCTTATTGATCATGTGATCATGTAATCCAGATACACTATACGATTTTATTTATTTATTAAATACAACAAAGGTTCATCCGAGACATATTTAAAAAGTTGTTTTCAGGCTATTTACTTAAAAGCTTAGGCTCCCCACTGCATTTACAGTGTCGTTGTGTATATATAGTGCTATAATTCAACACCGTACACCGTAATATCTTCCCATTGTAGGCGTGGTTACAGTACCCGAAGGTATTCTGTACATCTTCCCACACTCGGAGATGACATCCACCCTAATGCAACACTTTGCGTCGAATATAAAGGTCAGTATCACTTATATCATTAATACCTATTTGGGGGGGGGGTATATTTTGGTGAATTCTGTTCGTTTTTATTATTCCATCCTTGAGTATAAAAATATTGAATAATTACAATTACATCGTCTCTTTCTAAGAGTCTAGTAAACTCTAAAGAAAAAAAAATAAAGTAGAAGATCAACATCTAATCGACTACAGTACAAATGGTTTCGTTATACCTACATTGCTTTCTCTTCATCATATTATTTTTGATGCACACCTCGTGTTATTTAATAAATAATAATAATAATAATTTGCAAACACTTGAAGGTGATGACTGCTGCGGCTCCCTATCTACTATTCATCCTTGGACCGAAGCCAACGACATCGACAAATGTGTCTCCGGAACCGAAGTGAGAAGAGAGAAGGGATTTGTAATTTTGATACTTATTGATTAATAATTAATAACATGAGGGAAAATGCTGAGCGTTTTGGCTATTGCTTAGAAATTGACCGAAAAGAGATTGTGTCAGAGATGGTAGGTTTCGATTTTCGGCCATTTCCGAATAATGTTTTGCGGTTTGACGATTTTAAGTTAGTAAGCAGTGTTCTTGTTAATTAAATTAAATTGCTATTGCTAAATTCACCGCCTACGGTTTGCGCTTTGTTCTTTATTCTATTCTTTATGTAGTGTGATTGAGCCCGTTTTATTGTCTATTCATTTTTACTCTATTTAGACATTTGCACCAGTTTGCTCTATTAGTCAGTAGGTTATCAGTGTGAGTGTACATATAGCTGATATTGCGCTTATTTAAATAAGAATATAAATTACGAATCTAAGATCGACTGTCATTAAATAGTATAATAGTGTGCCTAGTGCCTCGTTTTATATTTTTCTTCTGGGGATTTTCTTACATAATTGCTATTGATCTTATTCAAATGTTTTTATGGTCTATTAAAACTGAACTATATGGGAATTCCAAAGTTTTATGGATGGTGGTCATCCATTATCTGTTACTATACTTAATTAACTTTTTATGATATTATTATTTAGTTAATGCAATAAACTAGTTTGATAAACATTGGAGTGTATGCTAATTGCTTACAGTGCTCAAAATTGGACTGAAACAAAGGCAATATTCTGACTATTTAATTTCCGACACTGGTATTATTATCAACATGTCAATACAGAGGAGAGTCACATCTTTAGTTGATATGTGTGGAAAATAACGACAAAAATGATGGAAACATGGAAAATAACTATAAAAAACATTCTGTTAGAGCTCGTTGTTATGAATATGAAGCGTGGGCTGTATCAAACGTTATGCAACTCAATTTTGATATAAAGCGCGGGTATGTATATGTCCATCGCACTTTTCAATAACAACGTGCCATACCGCTTTAAATAAAAATTATGATGTTGTTCCACTGCTTGATGTGCTATCACTTCTGGCCACTTTTCCATTTGTGAGTGAAGCAGATGATAATCCCTTTCTCTTCGCTTGGATACGAGTTCGACGTTGTGCACGTGGATACGTGCGACGGAGGATGTTAGTGCTGTAATATACACATGTTTTTAAGCGAAATGCTAGCCCCTTTGGAAAATTTTGCATATGAAAGCAAATCCTATGTATCCTATGCTAATTTTGCGCGATCGTCCACGGCAATCGCGCAAAATTAGCATAGGATACATAGGATTTGCTTATCATATGCAAATTTTCCAAAGGGGCTGCATTTCGCTTTAAAAAAAAATAGAAACCAAAGCCAATAATTACAGTCACTCATTTATTACACACAAAAATTTTCAAAGAACAAACGAGTGCAGGGGTTTTTGGTTTTTTACGGAATTGCACTGTAAGGTTCGGTAGAAATAGTAGATCCTTAATTATATTGGGTCAAAGCACGGTTAGCTTGGTTGTTTGACATTTAGTTAATCTTAGTCAATTGCATGCACAGTTTAACCTAAAGCTATGCACCGAGACTCGCCACGCAGCGGGCCTGAACTGCGGTAGGGCCTGGTTTAGTTCCCTGCCTGTCTTCGAGGGGGCTTTTCTGCACGAACTTTAGTGTCGATTTTATGTATTGAAAAGCAGATTTTGTCTATGCTTACCGCCATACGCCCTCACAACCGCGCGTTTAGTACCGACTCATATGCGGAATCAGCCTACCCATGTGAGATTGACCCCACTCAATGACTTGTTGTTTGCCTCCGACGTTGTTTCTCCATTTAAAATTGAAAGGTGGGAACTTCTGGCTTTGGCTTCATTTGTCGGAACTGGTTCTTCCATAAAATGGCGTATATCGTCGACACAAATGTCGCTAAATGACGTAATAAGCACATTGCAAAAATTGGTGTACCACTGGTAAGATAGTGCACGCCATTCTCATCGTGAGCCTAAGCGAGCATTTTGAGCGCCACGACGCATTTGCCAATGCACGCCAAGTTTGCCAGTATACGTTCTAGGACCCTCCCTTACGGCCCCTGCCTAAATGCACCCGGTGACAAATTATTGGAACCGCTTAGGTTATGGCTATACCGAATAGTAGTAGTAGTTTCCTTACCTCTGCATATCGGGACTCTCGTAAACCTCTTCGACGGAACCGAGCGTCTAAATGTTAAAATAATACTATAACTGGAGTCTAATTGTAGTATGTGTTTTTTGGCGCAGAAATGCGTATACAGTATACATACACATTACGGTTCTCAACAGCCAAATCGTAAATAGTACTTACGTGTTGTTTATTGCACCGATTCAGCATTCTGATTCGAAATGCTTCTTCTCCGACACCTGCTCACTGGACCTGCAGAAGCAAGTATCGTCCACAAGAAAAAAATGTGCCCGCTATGACTAATGGAAAACAAGTTCTTGCTGTTTATTACATTCACAAGTCTAATGATTCATAAACATGATAATAAACATTTCATACAAAAATATGCAAACAAACCTCCTCTGCCGTGCAGTTCCATTCACAACCACCGCCTCGTTCCACATTCTTCTAAAATAAAGACGTATTATATACTACTTAACTAAATACTCCGATGTTCGTTAACCGCCATGCGGTATATTTTCATCAGCAGCTATCCTACGAATCATGTCATGCTGTATAACATCGTGGGCGTGTGTTTGCTAAAACTTTAGCACCAGGGTCATACGTCAAGGGACAAAATCGTAGGGTAAATATTAATACCAGTACCGTCATGGAATGAGTGGTTTATTATTCCGCCAGTAACTGACGGTGTTGGCGTCGGAGCTCGTCGTTCGACTGGAGTCAACGTGAGAGACTCTGAATCATGTGTGTTCTATCTAGATCAGATACATCGCTGAGGCTGACCCGGGGGCAGTGTGGGTGCAACGCAAGAACTTGATTCGAAATACCGGCCGGGTTTGAAACACATCAGTAGACCAGCATTCTTATGCAGCGTATGCAAAAGGAACATAAATATAATAAAAAATCGAGCTAAATTTGGGTAAATTAGCATAAGTATGTCTTGGATCAGGGCTAGCAAACCATTCCATAATCAAAGTGGGCCTACCTAGTCTGGAGCGCACTACTTCGGTAGACCAGAGCGGACTGCAGGGACCCCTTCGGGGCTGAAGAACAGTCCTAGCCTTAACCTTTTTTGTGCGTTTCAAAACACCGGCCGGTATTTCGCTTTAAAGAGAAAACAAATGAATGATGTGTCTTTGAGTTATCCTAGACAGTACATTGGGAAATTGTCATACACGCAGCGTTGAACAGTTTGGTAAGTTTGCATGCCGAAACGACGCCTCTTCGGTTGAACCAAAATAAGAAAAGGATAAGTTTTGTTGAAGTTAGAAGGAAATGTTGCTTACAGTTACGGAGGACAGAGCCCGAAGCGCGCGGACCAGCCAGTGATGGACGTCGGATAGTTGGGATCAATGATTACATTCGGAGGAAGACCCTGTAATTAGCCAATTTTTGATTGCTTGACTAATTGAATGTGGATCTTTGACTGTGTATATCTGCCTGACCCTGCTGAGCTCAATAACGGAATCATGCGTAGCGTAGTCCTACTAACAGAATCAAAGCACGGTATGATAAAAATATACTGAATTTTCTTGCGCAGAAAGAGGATCTGAGAAACATTGCTGGGAACGAAGCACACCCGGAAATAAGGAAAAAGTTACCCCCGACCGACTACCCGACCGAAACTCGACAGTTTACCGTAGTAAACACAATATTTACAATTTCACTATACAACAGTAACAATAAATGCAAAAAAAACAAACGTTTGAAGAAAAGTCGAGCACGGTTTCCGAACTTTCGGAAGTCCTTGGCACCATAATGATGCTCCCAGTACGCATGTCCTGAAAATATGTATGAGTATTGAAAAAAATATCTTTAATTGAAAGTGGACACGTGTTTCCTTTAGGGTAACTGATGCTCAACCACGTTTGCAGGATGCGCATAGTTTTCAATAAATATTTAGATCCCAAAAAAACTGATGATTTGATGTAAGCGAATCTACTTACTTTGTCGCGGCTGATCCAAATTGTGAATTTTGCGGTCGATCAAGTGTTTCTGGAGTGTAAAGTGGAGTGATGTCGCCTTCTTTCCAAAACTTGTCCACTACGAGAGGCGGTTGTATCGCTGTCGGTTGGTCCACAACGGCCATGGCCACCTAGCAACTCATATAATAGTTTTCCGAAAAAGCCTGGTCTAGGGAGGTCATATTGTAGGCTAATGACAAAAGCGTTAAGCATAGGCCAAGGGAACTACAAACTACACATCGTCCGTTTGTTGTGCCTTGCCTCACTAAAATGACTAAATTGACTTTTGTATCTATTTTATCCATTTATAAATAAAACGATCAAACATCGATCAATCCTTGATCAATAATGACTAAATGCATATAGGGGGTGCTTGTCATGGAAGCTTATTAAACCTGTCGCACAGTACGCCGCTCAGCGTCGTCGCGTTTGTGCCGCGCTCACCAACCTGTAAATTTCTATCGATCACCCAATTGCACTCAAAGTCATCGTCGTCTTCTCCGAATGGGTTCAGAAGAGCCTCGGCGACTTTCATCCAACCAACGAAAACCATGAATTGGAACATGGAAATGAAGGGAACATACGCATCCAGCTGAAATAGTTGACAAGTTGAGTAAGTGAGCAACTTATTAATTATCCTATTTATTAATTATCATTTCCTATTACTTATCTTAGTTAACTTGTATCTTTAATTAGCCTGGGCGTGGTGTGCAGCAGTGCTGTGCTGGGCTCGTGATGCTGCGCTGTGCTCGTCATAATTGCGAAAAGAAAATAGTATTCTTTGAAAAGTGTTACCGGTCCCCTACTGGGGTTTCTCTCCACATTGATATATTGTCGACCGAGAATCATTAGAATAAAATAGAAGCGAACCGAGATGAATACGACCTGAAGGAAAAACGGTTCATATTACATTTTTTTATTTCAAAGCTAAATGTTTTTAAACAAATTAAAAGGCAGAACATAAGACTAGGACCGTTCTCTACTAAACGGCATAAGCCCATACAAGCACGAGATATGAAAAGCAAGGTAATAGGAAATGGGTGAACCCCATTTGATGACGGTTCACTGATTTTTACTTGGGCCAGCGGCCAGCCCATGTGTTGACCACTTCGTGACCATGTGCTGATCACGTTTCATCGAAACCGTCATCAACTGGTCACCAAATAGTCACGAACCAGTCACTGACGGGCCAACGACGGTTTTTCTGTGGTTTGGCAATTATTTAGTTTTGTATAGGTTATGGCTATTATTGTTTCATTAGGGAAAAAAATTATCCTCAAACCTGTGTGTAAACAAGTGGTACAGGTACCCAGTCGGCAAGCCATAGAGACAGAAGTTTGCCACGAATGTCACAGTAGTGCTAAAGCTTTGTTATATGTTGATAACTCTAGTAGATCCTACCGGTAACAATAATAAAAATTAAATACCCTTTGCAAACCGTTTATAACTGCGAAACAGGATTTGACTTGATATAAGCCTGCCAACGCTTATTGTTAGCTCGAGAAGAATTCAGCCTTACACCAATTCTAAGCCTTACACCAAGGCTTACAATTAGTTTATGCTGATGTTTAGGAGGAGGCTATTTAGGAGGAGCTTAGACTTAAATAGAACCTTGTACATATCCTGAACAGCATGATCACTGGCCACTCGTCCCTCTTTTCTCGCTTGTCTAACTATGGCCATCGCCCATTTAATTGGAACATAAAATTTGGTATCGGTCATATCCACGCGCTCACTCGGTTCCAAGTAACCTAAGTAAACATGGAATTAAAAACTAGAACGTTGGTTATTAAGCATAATGTACCGAAGCTACTTCAAAGAATTTATCGCTTTCAACTAACTAAGAAATCGTTACTGCGCTAAACGCTGACACTAACGCTGACACGGAATGCTGACACTGAACGCTGAACGCTGACACTGAACGCTGACTGAACGCTGACACTGCACGCTGACACTGAACGCTGACACTGAATAATGACGCGCTAAACGCTGACACGCTAAACGCTGACACTAAACGCTGACACGAAACGCTCTGAAACGCTACTGAACGCGACACTGAATGATGGCGCTAAACGCTGTCACTAAACGCTGACACTAAACGCCGACACGAAACGCTGACACGAAACGCTTACAATGAACGCTGACACTGAATGCCGACGCTAAACGATGTCGCATAACCCTGAGGTGAACGAATATATTGGACGAGAAGGCATTGATCTAACATAGTGAGAATGGAAAAAATCTAATTTGAAGAACCACCTGCTGCCACAAGAGTGTCTAGAGTAGGGAAACGTTTTTTAATTCCTTTGGAAATTGTCCGAAAAACGAGCACTTGAAGCAGGCAGAGGTAACTGAAATTATGAATGTAAAGGTAGCAGTTACCAGTGAAGGTTAGCGGAAACAAATTTAATGTGCAATTAAACTTCGCACTGAACGCTGACAATGATGATATTGTCATGCTATGTATGCGGTCATCCCGAGCCGGTTTTCGAAACAGTTGGACGCCCAATATGTTGTACGCAAAATGAAACTAATCAGACTAAAAAAACGCACAGTATCGCTTAGTCTTTTGCATAAGTTCATGGAAGCGCAGTTAACCAAAAACCCGTTTTTTAAAAACCGGATGTTAAACCAAGTAAATAGAGGACAACTTTCTTCTCGGATTTTCTTTGATTACTATCCTCACCGTGCAATGTTTCTTCTCATCATGCGTGATCGTTCATCTGCACCTTCCAAGTAGGCCGCAGTCACGAGGGCAAGGCTCAAACGATCAGAGATTACATTTAATTACCGATCTATTGATTATAAAAAAATACAGTAATATTGTAGTACGTGACTACTAAATTTGTTTTTTAAATTTGTTTCGCTTCAAGTGCGTGCCCCTTTATTCAAGGGAGTTCAAAGTACAATTTCAAGATTTGCTTATGACATGTTCCGCAGTACAAAAAAAGTGTAACTACCAAGTCATAATCTTTTTGAACACTGAACCATGATGCTTAAGGTAAAAGATTCATAATTTAAAAATTCCTCACTCATCAACCCAGCCGATTGAATCAAAACGCGACTGCCACCGAGTGATTACAATATTAACAAAGAAACCTGAAACACATAGAAAATTAAGGTGGAAAAGTGTGAGCTCGTATGTAACCTAACACCCCCTATGTTAGCGCAATCGTTAGGCTGAGAAAGAATTCAGTTAATGCGGTATAACACAAGCTTCAATAACACCGTTGGAAACGGAGGAATCACGGAAAGCCCTGGTTTTTTCATGGGCCAACCCATTTGGTGACTTTGTCGTGACCAAGTTTCCTCGAACACCGTCGTGAACTGGTCACCACATGGTCACCATATGGTCACTAACCAGTCACCCAATGGTTTTTTTTACGGTGAAAACCCGGCCAACAACGGTTTTTCTGTGGTTTCGGTTATTATTTCGTCTTCCAGTGACCTACCCAACATGAAGGATATCGGTATGAAATCTCCATATTTATACGCCAATAAGCAGACTTTTTCAAAGATTCTAAAATATAGTGAGATTTAAAATTCTTTAAAGCGAAATGCTAGCCTCTTTGGAAAATTTGCATATGAAAGCAAATCCTATGTATCCTATGCTCATTTTGTACGATTGCCGTGGAAGATCGTACAAAATTAGCATAGGATACATAGGATTTGCTTATTATAGGCAAATTTTCCAAATGGCTAGCATTCGCTTTAATAAACAGCAAGATACAAATCAAATAGTACAAATCTTTTTTTTCTTTATTGATTCCGAAAAAATGATGATAGTATAGATATTGATTCATTCATCGATTAAATCAACTAAATGTTGAATGGTTTACATTTGTTGGTCCTCGTTGAGACACGTGCGGTAGATAACGCTGAGTACAGTGTACGATAGGGTCCAGATTATGAATTCCACATATATTGCCTGGAAATAATTGATACTTATCGTTTGTCTCGTTGGTGATGTGAGGGATAGCGTCCCATGCAACCGACGCAGGCTCGGGTCTCCGTCCCAGGCGGTCACAACCCAATAGAGGTGTAAAAATTGGTGAAGTTTAGCTATCAGGATGCTAAGAGCCGGTACGCACGGTCAAACGCATGCCTTGGTACCCACCCTGACACCTCTGACCTCTGACAAACCATCCAAGATGCAAGTCTACCATATTGACCTTACATGTGCTATTACTAACCCAGATCTACCTTAAAAAAAACGGTCAATCTTACGAACCATGCAACCCCGTCTACCTTACCAACAATAAGCACACACACCACGCCTACCTCCATGCTAGAAACAACTTAACTACACTACCACTCGTCTTTCTTCCTATGCAAACCATACCACCTCACGCACCTTCCATAAACTGCCTCTCCATCGAAAAATTGTCTTCAGAAATGCGAGAATTTCCGCATTTGAAACATCTCTTGTGTAAGTTACAGTCATATTTTGCTGAACTGATAATTCTACAAACGTTCATTTATAAAAAGATCCGGTCATTAAGAGGCTTAGGACATCACCAGTCAACGCTATACTATTTCATAAACATGCACAATATTAATGGTACAGAACAGAACAGTAGCTATAAAAGACCAAAAATAAAAACATAACACAATGCTTTCAGAAATGGCCTGATTGACCTAGAAAAAGATAATCACACCAGTGTGTTTCATTTTCAAATGTGAATAATCAATACAAAAAATATAGTTCGGCAAGTATCTCTTTGTCTCTGTTTCTCTATTTTCTCTCTGTAGCTTTTTGTCTCCATATCTGTCTCCCTCTCTGTATTAATATGTAAATCTACATTTAGTAAACACTCGTACGGAAAGTTCACCAACCAGGAACATGCAAAAAAAAAGCAGAATTGGAAAATGAAAGCTTAAAAATGAATCCAGTGCGCTTCTCTTCTTTTATTACGATCACGGAAATGGGAATTGCACAGACCACAGAAAAACGGTCTTTAGCCTTTAGCCGGTCACACCAAATGATTTTCGCTGAAAAATCCACTTGATGTCCATGTGGTGGCCAGATCATTTCGGAAAACTTGGTCACAACACGGCCACCAGGGTATCACCAAATCTGCTGACCCACAAAAAGGCAAAAAACGCTCCAAATGGTTTTCTAAGTACTTCATTTTATCATCTAACACCAGGCAGGAGATTGATGAAGCAGAAATTCTCTTCTTCTTCACTATGTTCTGAAGCGTATGTGAAATGCTCAATTCTCGAGTGCCAGTCTCAAGAACTCAATTCTCGATTCTGAGTGAACAATTCCAGTCTCAAGAACTCAATTCTCGAGTGCCAGTCTCAAGAACTCAAACTCAAGAAACAAACCAATGTGCTGAAATGTTTGAGAAAATGGTAATGATCAGAGGCCGTATTAACCTACACGCAGGAGAATCCCCCTCCCTAGGGGCACGAGCGCTCTGAAATCTCTTCTGCTCTCGCACTCTGGGACTGGGAGGGCTCCCTGCGTGCTGGTAAAGGCCTCAGGTTATCAGGTTGCGCCAACTCACCAATACACCTTGATGGTGAGAGATGAGACAGTTACTTACAATTTGTATTGATTTCTTCATGATCATTAATTCATGAGCTTTGATGCAAATTGTTATCATAGTATGACAGTATGCTTATTGTTAGTCTGTCATCATCTTTACTCTTTTTTTAGTATTATATTCTGTCATATTGGATTCTTGTACACACATGAACTACGATAAACTGAAGAATTTTATTGTCAAAATAAGAAATGAATAAAAGATTAAATGATCCTGTTACAATTCGTATGAATACTACATGAACGTTATTTACAGAAAAGTCTTGTACATAAAATCTTTGAACTTCCTCTTTGTGCTTTTTGTTAGCGCTTACAATTAGGTTACGCGGCGCGTTTTTACATGTGCCAACTAACATTTTATGTAAATGCTCAGGCTTACAGAAAAAAAAAGTTGGAGTATGGTAAATTTTTATTTATAGAATCCTGTTTAATACTTAAATGAAATGACAAGAATTAAATCGAAGTAAACCATTATATATGGATCCTGAGCCTGATAACGTTTTGCTGTCGGATTCGAAAAAAAAAACATTTTTGAATAAAGCATACATAATTCACGCTCTATTCAGCACTTCTCTGCTGATCAATTGAATGGAATCCTCCTTTTTTACGGTCTTGAACTGTCCGTACATTCCAGTAGGTTCACTCTCTTCCGAAGAAATCGAGACTGCATCCATAGTAGTCAATCGAGTGAAATGTTCTGCGGCAACCACGCTCGCGGCCTTGGGCTCCTGCTCGGTTACATTAGCTGCTCGGACCTCCTCAGCGGCCTCAGCCTAGATAAGAATAAAGCGAGATAGTAAAATAAAAAAAGTAAAACATACGAACACATAGCGCACGTCACACATACATACACATGCACACACGCACGCACATACTGAAAGGATACGTCACCTACCGTAACCATTGTTCCTTGTCTAATTAGCGCTTCTTTACGTACTTCGTCTTCGTCTAAGTGATGGGTCACCGGACTCCCATGACGGCCCACAAGCCAATGCGTCTCCATGACACCCTTACCCTAAAATAATTCATTGATTATCCACACCATATGCAGATGCATAATCTACATCTACTGTACAACCACCAGTTACGGACTTCTTTGCGAGACACACGGTGTAATGGTTTCGGGGTTAATGTTAACCTCAAACTTGATTGAACCGACTAAGCCGCCACAATCCTTTTTAAAGAGCAATGTGAGTCATATGGCTCGTGTGTGCACATTCCTCGGTGTCTATTGGGGGCCGAAAGAGGCAATTTCGCGGCGCGTTTTTCCTCACCACATGGCTGTCACTTTTGCGGAACATACTTGCCAAGGCCCAGATAGCCGCCGCAAGCTTGCCGTCAAACATCAGAGTCGTACTACCCTACTAGTCCTTACCTTGATAATCACGTCTCCACGCGATTTTGTCGAGTACTGTGTAAATTTAGCTAGTAAATCACGAGCACTTCCTGTCATGTGGATTTGATTAGCTGAAATTGACAGAAGTTAAACGAGGGGAGACGATGAACAACTTCTTCGATACAGTAATTATATTGAGAGTAGGTTTTATTACATGCTACTCCAATAAGGTGTTCTCACTCACGTTTCCCATTGCTTTCCATTCTGGAAGCTGTATTGACCACATCTCCGAAAAGACAATATCTGGAATTTTTTTTAGATAAAGGCTAGTGGAGACTCAAAAATGCTATTCTACTTTCTGCTTATGATTATCATGTACTGTTAAATCTAAAGATTGTAGCGCAACGCACCTTGGCATTGCCAGCCCGACAACTCCGGCAACGCATGGACCTGCAAATAATTCGGAAAAATCTCAACATCAATTCTCTATAAGAATGCATTTCTTGATCAATACTATATCACCATGTGTAGATTCCTAGGTTAACGCGATATAACAGCCGGTTTTTGCAAAGGCATGTATAACATTCCCATGCATATGCAACATACCATGAGTATGAGTAGACAGCTCATTGTCAGCATCACCACATAAGGAATGTAGTTCATCATACTTTTTGTACAACAGCCGTTATACTGCTTAAAAGACCTCAGCATGTTGAGGCCGCGTTGTAAGCTATTCGCTCACCCGAGTTCATTCCAATCCTGACTTGCACTTTTTCGCTGGGCAAATGTGGAATTCGGAATTTCTGACACGATTCCACAAAGTCGAGGGAGAGTTCAGCAATATCTCTCACATGGAGATCACCATTTCGATGAGGAAGTCCGGATACACAGAGGTAGCCATCACCAATCGTCTCGACCTAATACTTTCAATAAGTATGACACGTTTTATTAGGCCTATGCTGGACAACTGCACGTGTAAGTTTGTACACGGAGTCACTATTATTCGCAATGAAGAAGAACCCACCTTGTAAACACTGTGTTTCTCAATAAGATTGTCAAAAATCGAAAATACGTCGTTCAACAGATTGACTATCTAAAATAAGAATAAATATGAAATTGTCGCACTTTGATGTTATATGTTATACTGCACCGTGGCAGAAATATTGCGCCGTGGCGCACACTAAAATAGAACCCCAGACAGTGGAAAGGGTATTCGCTGTACATCCATGATTATTCTAGTACCTGCATTATGAATAACCAAGAACATTCACGTCAAGAAAGCTTGAATTCTCACAGTACCTGAAAGGGTGTACACTTGGCCGCCAATTGGGTGAACTTCACTATATCAGAGAAAAATACGGTCACACTGTTGAAGAATTCCGGCTCCACTGATTGACCAAGCTTTAATTTATCGGCGACTTGTCTAAATGTAGCATTTACGGATCAAGCAAAGAATATCTCGGTTTTCATCTAACGAGTTGTTGTCGTGTCGAATGTGTGTTTCTGTGGGAGCGGAGTTTGAACATACATGTTTTTTACTGTGTGTGATTGTGTATTTCTGTTTGTACTAATTTTTGCAAAACAAGAGCTAAGTATGGCTCACCTAGGAAGCATCTTGTATAGAAGAATGTCGGACTTTTTCTTCTCTTCTACTAATTCTCTTGATTGGTCTTCGACTTCCATCTCCAGTTGCCGAGTGTATTCTTCCATTTGAAAATAATTATGTGTACATAAAAAATTATATGAAACATTTTCATAAAAAATTATATGAGTATTTTTGTATTATAATAATAATAATCAATTCCAATATTGTGCTGCATGCAAATGCTTTATATTCAAGGTGATCAGACAAACAACGTCAGGAACAGTGACAGTGACTCCTATTTGCCGTGCACGTGAGACATAGCCTTGTAAACAAAGTCTATGCTTGTCTGACCTCCACCACCAAACGTGAGTGTACCTGTGCTGTAGCGTAGTCCATCAGGTTCTTCTGTCCTTTCTGCATACCTCTGACTACCTTTCTTACAGTGTCCATTGATGGTCTCTTGTCAGGGTCCTCCTCCCAACAGTCGCGACATAGATGCATCTACACAAATTTTTTGTTTGTTTGTTTATTTGTTATTGTTTACTATTTTGTAGTGGTGCTACCTAAATTACAGACAAACGCGCATCGCATCACAGTGGCGCTGTGCGGTGCGCGGTTATTGATTCGATTACAATAATTTTTTTTGGCTGGATTTGTGGAGTCTTGCTTTCTTTGCCCCTCTTTCGCCGAATCTAGTATTTGGAGATACAATTCCTTTGAGTACTATTCCAAAAATCGTCCACATACGTGATCCAAGTATCCTTTTTTGTTTAATATTTCCTGTTTGGTTGTCGCATACTATTGATTTTTCATTTTGCTCTTATTTTCCATTATTGTCGTTATCATTTTCTTTTATGCTTGTTATACATTGCTTGGTTCCTAAAAAGGAAAGTTCAAAGAACTCACATATGCTGGGTTCACGTCGACTTCGTCTGGTGCAGTGAGATCTGGTCGTTGTGCATTCTTTCCGTCCTTTTTGATGAAATATATGATTTCTGAAACCTTGCTGTCCTTTATCAGAAATTGATGTCATGTGCCTTACAATATTTCTGTGAGCCTCTTCCTTGTTTTAGCTTGTTTTCTTTCCCAAGCCGTCACTATCTAGAACGAAACCTTGTCCATCGTTGTCTGTGATACAAATGTTTCAATTTCCGGTAAAAAAGCCGTTCACTCACCATCCATTCTTTGCATATCTCCTTCCAAATCGTACGGCAATTTTCTTGTCATAATCTCGGAACAAACAATTGCAAACGCGTAAACGTCGGCCTTTTTGGACGGTTCCTCTCCGTTCAGTATTTCGGGCGCGTGGTAGAGCTTTTCTGAAAATGTTTGATATCTTTGTTGCTTCTGGCTTTGATAACCGGGGCAAAAATAAAGATGATTTTTTTTGCCGCGACCCTGTAAATTTCGATTACCAAAACTGAACTTCATACCAAATCGGTCCTTCTTCTCGGCACTCACGGCAAATGGCATGAAAAGGTCTGCAAGTTTTACTTGCCACCTATCGTCCACATAGAGAGATAATGTGGATATATTGCCGTGAAGACCGATTGGGCAGCGATGGAGGTAATTTAGTCCCTAAATTATTGAAATCTACGAAAACCTATTATATTGTTTTTTTTTTTTTTTTTGTTTTTTTTTTTTGTCAAAGTTTCCTGATACAGGAATTGTGCAGATTTTTTTTGGAGCATTTAGATTTTCTTGTGAACGGTATTTTGACGACCATTGGAATAGTGGCCTAAAGTAAGAGTAAATTTACGCTTACATGTGCAACGTCGGTGATCATACATCCCATGAAGAACCCATCGATCCGCTGCGAGTGATGCAGTAAGGTTTCCTAAACGACTGTGGTGCGTTTTCCTCGCGTACGTTGGTGCTCTTCTTTACGTATGCCGTCAACTTTGAAGGACTTTTATCGACCGCCTTTTGAAGCGTATGATGGATAACTGCATTCCTATGTATTCCAGCTGACCACCAACACCATATGTTTTAATAACCCTAACTTACCCTCAATGTGCCACGATCACAATACTTCCACAACGAATATTGCGGTCCAACATCGGTGCACAGTCCGTAGAACTTGGCAACATTCACGTGCTCCAAATAGCATAGCTGAAAATAGATAGTTTTTTTTCAGTATATCATAAAATCGGTGAGGGCTATCACAGCAGAGTGGCACCTTATGTAACCGTTTCGGGAGGACCAGTATATTCTATGTCTTACAATGTAAGACTGCCTCTAAGAATAGGTGACGGGCCTTATGGATTGAAAATATATATTTTCAATATTATCCATTAATGACTTACATTGAGTGTCCATTGTCTGTAGTCGGGGAGCATCTTCATATGGACATGTATCTTCTTGACGATCAATAGGTCCTCGGCCCTCATCATTGTGTTGAATGTATTGACAAAAGTCTTCGTTGAACTGGTTGTCATTTGAGTGGCTTGCGACCGTTCTGACGTCAGAGAACGAAGACTTTTCGAATCACTCTGGAAGTTTTAGAGTTCGCTGAGTTTTTAGGAGAACAACTTTCCTAAGCTGATGCTCCTGCATAGGGAATTCAAGATATTATTCCACGGTTGCCCACTTTATTTATTCTTTGGTTTTCTTATACAATAAGAAGACGGGGGAGGCTAGCCTAAAGCTTCCGACAAGTAATCAATGTCCAAGGATTGTATATTACTGCTAAGGACAATTTATGACGTCTAGGTCTTGAGCTTTATGACGTATTAACTGAGAATCGTCATCGTGTTCAAAACAACGAGCGGACAAAAGTGGAGTGCACCATGATGTCAAATGTAAGAAAGAATGCTCTTCTACCTTGCTCTTTCCCTTCGTTGTTGTAAGGTCTGCGAATGGAACATTCCACATTCTGTCTTCCCTCTCGCGGTCCATTTTCTTCTGACGAATTATGAAGAGCAGGGCAATTATGAAGGAAATTATGAGAAGAACTCCCAGAACGGCACAAACGATTATTACCACGCTGTACTGCTCCCACGTGGAAAGGGGACATTCTTCGCCCTGAAAATGACGTATTTCTGGAAAGTGATCTGGATAGAATGATGCTGAAACACATTGCTATGCTCAGCATCATTTTTGTTATCAGGAGCTGAGAGAGCGTGACAACAGCATTCGTACAGTGACTTTTTCGAGTGTAAACTAAATACTATACCGAAATGCGAATGGCGTACCGAAAACCCGCAAGGCGGTACATTTAGTGGTCTCAAGCCACCTCTATTCCACCACACCGAAGATTCATTGTCGTATTGCGTTATGGATTGAGAGGACTAAAAATTGAACCATTAAATAAGAGGTTACTTTGAAAATGAACCAACACGAGAATTAATTCGAGAAAACTAGGATAAATGTTTGGTTATATTGTGAAAAAAAAGAAGGGACGAAGGCTGCAGGGTGCTAGGTGCGCTGCGCGCTCGAGAACGGAGTATAGCTCACGTTGTAAAAAACTGGTTTTGTAGACATTGCAGTAGTGAATAAGAGGTTACTTTGAAGGAAATGAGGGCTGGGCGGAAGACTCTAGAAGCTGCAACAAATACAGGTAACTAACATTGTTATCGACTAGAATGAGCAGCCTCGTGATGGATAGATGTTTTTCATTCAAGGTGATTATTTGGTAATTTGCCAGGCGTATTCCTGTTGAGTCTATAGTCACTTGCCCGGTGAAACCTGAATATTGTATTGAACACCTTTATTGATCACCACTACATGCTATGTTGTACTAAGTGTCCAGACACAATTCAGTATTGAGACGTTCAAAAATGATCAATTTACTCTCTTTTTGCAAGTTTACTCACGGTGACTATGACTAGACTTTCCCAGTCGGTAGGTGTAAAAAGTTTTATAAATAGTGTTGTTACTCCTTACCCGTGAAGTTGTTTCTCATATTTTGCATCATAATATCGGGATCTAAGGGATTGTTTGGCGACTGAGAAATCGTTCGGTTCAAAGCGTACATGTAGTTGGCAAATACATCATGAAGATGGGCGGCGTATAATGCTCGCTAAAATAGGTCTCATTTCCTTCTCCTCACATATAGAAAATGAATGTATAAGTAGTGAAAAAGGGTGTAAATGTAGCAGTGTAGGAAAGAACATGGTGCTTTCCGGCTTGCCCAATTAATTTGCAACAAGCAAGATCTAATGTTAAATTCTTCTCATTTTTAAGGTCTGTTGGGTATTTGTTACCTATCTTGCTTATCGTATCACCATTTTGTCTCAAACCATACACTCCACTACAACCGCCAATGATTGCGTTCTTCCTTCCAAAGGATTGATCGCTTACCGTTTGTCCTGTGTTATTTATGCATGCTGCTGTGTCACAGCTAATAGGAGGGTCCCGAACTGAACTCATGATAACTTTGTCAAACGCCGCTCGATCGTTACCCGACTTAACATCAAATTGAACATCCAACTGAAAGCGTGTAGATGACGGGGGAAGTGAATATGCTTGAAACTGCATTTTTGTTTCATTCATCTAGTATGTTTACGCGAATATGTTTTTGTCCTGTTAAACCAACCACAAGACAGAGTTCAGCCAGTTTCTCCGCTTCCGCGTCCCTCTGGATCCGCGTTATTATTCACCAAGTCCAGCCAGAATGGTGAACGACCCGTGTCAACTGAAAGAAACCTTGTTCATCATATACGCAGTACTTCAATATAGCGCTGTCTGTCTCTTATATACTTTCAGAATTATAAATTTGAAAAAACAACGGGGGTTTCCGTTTAAAGAGCGCGTTTAATTATTCAATGTCCCAGCAACGTATGTCAATAGGTGGTGAGTGAACTACAAATATTTCATTTTTCTTGTATAACACTTACGAACTCTTTTCGGGTCCAGTTCTGAGTACTGTCCAAATCCAATACTTCTCATTTCCAGGAATATGTACACATATTCTGAAGTTGCCATTCCATTGTCTTTAGCAGCGAGTAGAAATGATCGCTTGTCCAGTGAATATTCGGCGCAAATTCCAAATACTAAATGGTAATGCACCATTAGGCCTTGTGCAGCATCTTGCCATTCCCGTGACGCAGTGCCGTTTTAGGCAGCAATCCTGAGTTTGGTTTCTCGGTTCTCTATCCATGCAGTCCTTTTTATATGAAGATCTGTCTTATCTTTATTGGAGAAAAACCAGGGATTCTGAAAGCTCGGCACGTGCCTACCCTTGGAAGTATCATTACGCTGAACATCCCAAATGGAGAGACCCAACTTGCTGATTCATGCAGTTCTCGTTTACTTAATTGCAGTTGCGGCATCAATTCAGTCAGCCAACCAGCAAATCAGCATTTCGGGTTATGGAACCAAATATTTGTGTCAGTCGTGACATAAGAGCGTGTCACCTACCTCTTGCTCGCTTTTGTGCGGCAAGCAAACGTACTGAAGTCATGTTTTGGTCAGACAACTCCACGGAATAACTCCCACTAATTGATAGTTCATCACCGTTTAAACGATTCTGAAGTGTGTGCAATTTATTTCTCCACATATAGAGAATTCAGCTAGCGTCGTTTACTGACAAAATTTCAGTAATCAACTTATATTAGATGAAAAATGTAAGAATGTATTAACTTTGCTCTGCCATCATATGATTATCACTTTTTTCTATGACTTACTTCGATAGAGTTTAGGATTGAATTACAATAATCACTATTTGTAGTTCTAAAAAGAGAGAAGTTGGACCATCCATATGTTTTGAGAACAGCGACAAAAGCCGTTGCAATCCTGAAGTATTTTTAATTATGTTTTTGCTGCGCATGAATTTTGTACACGATTTCACCATGTCCCCTGTCAAATTGTACTATCAATTTCAAGACCTTCCTTTGCTATAAATGTTTATATTTTTTCCTGGAAGTGACTTATTAATAGCCTTTTTACAAACAACAGGTTTTCATTGAAGCCCTTTCTCGAACTTGATATCTAACCTACGGAAACTTCGCTTCATAACTTACGAATTGTAAGATGGCATGATTGTACTAGTGTACGGAAACCTAGCCGCATTTGCCAATTCCGCATTGTATCCCTCACCATAGGCAAGGACGGGTATACGATAAAATGTTGTGACTGCCGCTGCGGGACGAATAACTGAAATGTGTTTTGTCGCATGCCATATCACGCACACCTATTGTAAAGCGCGTGGCGGGGTGCGTCCATCTACAGTACTTCTAATTTCCGCGGATCCGTTGTTCGTTTTCCATATTCCCTCCTGAGTGAAGAAGACAACTGGATTTCTTCTTAAAGGGACAGGCCCATCAAAGTAAACCTATATTTACGAAACGTTCATAATGTATATAAAGCATTTTTATTACAATATATACAAACCAAATTTCACCTACTTTCGCCCTCGAGGACTTTTTTCCGATGTGCTCATCATCATATGTATACCATAAAGCTGCAGACTTCCAAGGTGTATATGCAAATCTAGCTCGCATTTTAATTTCTTGATAAATTTGCGTAGACAGCTTCGATCTCTGCAGTTTAGGGTATACATATGATGATGAGCACATCGGAAAAAGTCCTCGAGGGCGAAAGTAGGTGAAATTTGGTTTGTATATATTGTAATAAAATGCTCTATACACATTATGAATACGTCGTAAGTATAGGTTTACTTTGATGGGCCTGTCCCTTTAAAGAAAACTCACAACGATAACATGGTCCCGGAATAAAAAGGTCCACGTGTTCATTCTTGATTAAATCAATAAGAACTCCTAAGGACGCGGCTCGGTTATAGTAGTCACACTCCACGAAGCGGACGACGAATCTAAAACTGTAGTATTAAAGGTGGTCAAGGTAGTCGTTGTATGACTAAGATGACTAACGCTCACAAGAAGCCTTGAATGATACGGCTGTTGAATACCTCATTATGTATCTTGAGCAAGGCATGCATGAACTTAAACCTCAAAGGGTATATAATTGTAATTTATTACGCACAAAGACAATCAAAGAAAGCAATGGTAACGTGCAGTTTGTGTTATAAAATACATACTAAATAAATAAAACATAATAAAGTGGTAGTAAAATATGTCACAACACGCAAATTCGAAGTAAATCAAAAGAAATTTGTAACATTTGTTCAATCATAAGGGAAGTTCTATGGACAAATGAATGTTTCCGAACATTTCTTGATGCCCTATTAATAACAATCCTAGAACTACCTCTACGAGAAGAATAGTTGTACGATCTAAATTTAAACATACGTTGTAAAGTAAACCGCATTTACCAGCTAGTATTTTCCTAAGCATTTTGGCATCTGCTCTCTTTCTACGATTCTCTAACATATCTAATTTGAGAAGCTCATTTCTAGTTTCACTATTTGGTGTATCCATAAATCCAACTAAATGAGATCTCATAAACACACGCTTCGTAAACATACGCTGTATTCTTTCTAGAGCCAGTTTATCCCTTTTCTTGTAGGGATTGAATACTACACTCCCGGACTCCAGAATAGATCTAACGTATAAAGTATAAAGTGTATGCAAGAACGAGAACGTTGGCTTTTCTAGTTTTCAGTGTACGGAATAGAGCAAACATTCTTTTTCTAGCGGAATTGCAAACAAAATGTATATGCTTCGAAAAACAGATATTATCCGTAATAATGAATCCTAAGTCCTTTACTTCAGTTACTTTTGATATCACAATATCATTGCACAGATAGTCAACCTTTGGGTTAGAACCACCAATATACAAAGCTTGACACTTATGTGGTGCCAGTGGTAACTGAAATTTGGAAGACCAATTATGAACTAGATTAATGGCTTGTTGGATGGTGATTCTATCCAATGGATTTTCTATAACCTTGTATATCTTAATATCATCAGCATACATAACAAAGATTAATTCCTAAGTTGCGAAGCTCACAAGCAAGATCCGAAGTGTATAGACAAAACAATATAGGTCCTAGGACTGAGCACTGTGGGACACCACTAGTACATTCCAGTACGGAAGAGGTAGAGGAACCGACGCGGACAAACATTTTCCCATAACGAAAATTTTCCATAACGAGGCACATAACGAGCTTTCAGACTCCCTGTTTTTTTCTTCCAATAAACATAAGACAGATCTTCATATGCCTACCCTTTGAAGTATTATCACGCTGGACATCCCCAATGGAGAGACCCAACTCGCTAATGAACTTGTTCACTTTTATTGTGACCTGTTCATTTTTTTCTCGACATTCTTCCTCTGCTTCATTTTTTTCTAGTCAATGAACTTACTGAAACTCCGTGCTATTTTGGATGACGCCGCTTTCTCTGAATTCACTAATAGCATAGGGAATCATGCCGGCACTCGTTGAAAAAGCCATGAGTGCAGTTTGGTATGTCTCAAAGCCAATCATGCCCACTTTAACCTAAAATTGGTTATTCAGCTAAGCGATTATGCTCTGTGGGTGCAAGGAACTAACTCAAAACCAGTACATCAACGTTCTGAAACCAGTGCATCATGATGCACACATCAATGAAACTTTTCCCGAAATGCGCCGAATGATACGTATTGTCGTTTTTTTTCACTCACTAAGTGTCTAAAGTGCTATGTTTACTGCGTAAGGGTAAAAGCGAGACCTTAATATTTTAAAGGACACTAGAACACCCACATTTACGTGTATCTATATGTTTATTACCTCAGCTCACCTCAATAGAATAAAACAAACCAAGGGCTTTTTTTACTTACCACTAGGGTATCAGCAAGGTCGAATGGTAAGAAACATATGGAACAAAATTGAGAATATCTTTGCCATTGGGCATTATCCGAGTAGCAAAAACTTGGTTCAGTTTAGATGCGCATACTGGCTTGCATAAGCAGCTATGACACATCAGCGAAACCTTAGGTCGTTTTGAATCCACACCCCCTAATCCAAGTGGGAGTCGGATTTAAAAAATTGGTTTTTCTGGAATGCTTGGCTACATCTTCTTTTAGACGGCTTGTTTTACATTTTGTGGGATTTCATCCGTTAAAAAGTGATTAGATTCCTCAAGTGATTCAAGCACGAATTTGTTGTTTGTTATCGTCGTTTGGGTTTGGAAAACAATTTTGTTGTGGCGAAAAATTCCAAGGAATAATCAAATATTAACCAAAACGATAAAAGGAAAAAATAAGCTTGTGTTCGTAAATGAGCGAGGGAATATTGGCGCCTGAGCCCGAAGACGTCGATCAATTTGTCATCTGGAACTCGTCGCCGTATGCTCAGGATCTCTGCGGAACATAATCACACTTCGAACTTGAAGATTTTTTTGTACCATCTTGTAGCATACATTTTTTTTATTTAAATGAAGTGGAACGGGAAACTCGTAAGAAAAAAAACGCTAACTAAACTTACGATGTACTGTATGACATTCAGATAATAAACAGTAATGTTGGTAGTTATCGTAGTTATCGTCTGAATTTCGAACGCGTCATTCACTAACTACATTATAGTCGTAGCATATTTTTCTTTGCGCTTCCTTTTTAAAAATTATTCTTTCTGTTTACTAATTGTAAGCTCAAAATCTACTGCTTTATGATTGCTCATTTCTCCCGTGGAAATACGTACGTCTGAAGCCGTAGGTTTAAAAAAAATTTGCTGGTCTTAATCTTGCAATGTAGTGCCCGACTATACTATACGGCTTCGGTACAATACATGTACTGTAGGCTGTTTTTGATAGAATTTCGGTGAATTGCTGAATCCAAACTAAAATTAACATTGGTTTGCAAAAGGGCTGTATCCCTATGGTACATATATAAAACCCTAAATATTTGAATGAGTTATTTTAATATAATCTTATTATATAAATGAGAAGAGTTTACTTTTTTGTTTGAAGCCGCATGTGAACGCAACGAAAATTAGAATATCTACAGGCTATAAAAGGAGAGCCGGAGCCCCGTCTCGAGCAAGCAAAATCCGAATTTTATTTCATAATTTTTCGAGATACGTTGCAAACGTTTCGCAGAAGTGTAATCACTGATGTTCCTGCATTTTAGTCTTTGAAAGTCGCCTCAGGCTGCGATAGCCGTCTGGTATTATAATATCTATGAACAGCTAGATGATAAAAATCAGAGCTTCTTGCTACTCCCTGCATACAATTCATAAACAAGTACCAAATGTTTCATTCGAAGAAGCTCTGATTTTGTCATCTATCTGTTCAAAATGACGGCATCCCTCCAGCAGCACGCCAACATACACCTAATAATATTTATTACGCACACAAAAATGCAAACGCACAGTTTGTCGACAGTATCACAGAAACCAGAAACACTCAAAGTGTATTTCGTATAAGTATAACCAACCTTGTTGTGTGTTTTTTTCTATTTTTTCTAGGCTAGTGCTTTTCTAATTGCGAGATACTATATGCTGTTTCATCAAGAACTACGATTTTGCGCACGGCATTTAGCGTTCTTGTTCTAAATTTAAAAGGGAACGTTATTGTTCACGCACACCAGCCTCTTTCAATAAAGAAAAGAAGTTGTACACTTAATTCCCGTAAGCCCACTCTTAATACGACGATGCATTAGTGTAATTTTGTATCGTATCTTTTCCAACTTGGTTTCTTATATAATCATGCCATGCTGGCCATGGACTACACGATAAACTGGAGAATATTTTTATTGTCAAAATAAGAAACGAGAAAAAAATCTGAGAAATTGATGAAGTGATGGGATAATGATTATATAGGATGAATATGTATATGATTAATAGTTATTTCAGTTGAAAACGTTGAACTTTTTCTTTGTGTTTCGGCTACATAAGCACAGAGCTTGTTTACACGGGGGAATCATCGGCGTTTACTGGATATTTACTGAGAAAGAAGTCAGTATATCTAATCTTTGACGATCACCGTATATTCATGCTCTGTTCAGCACTTCTCTGCTAATGAATTGAACGGAATCCTCCTTTTTTACGGTCTTGAACTGTCCGTACATTCCTGAAGGTTCACTCTCTTCCGAAGAAAGCGAGACTGCATCCATGGTAGTCATTCGGGTAAACTGTCCCGCAGTAACTACACTTTCGACTTTGGGTGCATTCTCGGTCACGGTAGCTGCTCGCACCTCATCAGCCTAGACGAGAACATGCGAGTTAGTGAAAAATGAATCTGAAAAATGTGAACACACACCGCACATCAAACACACACAGACCAAAAGTACATCTGTAGTGTGTTTTTATGAATGCATCATTCATACAGACAAACGCAAACACAATAGTTTGACCTTCATTTCTTAAATGGCGGTTTACTAAAAAAATGCATGGCTAACAGGATCTGACCCTTACCGTAATAATTGTTTCTTGTCTAATTAGTGCTCCTTTACGTACTTCGTCTTCATCAATGTGATGAGTGACCGGACTACCATGACGTCCAACAAGCCAGTATGTCTCCATAACACCCTTACCCTAAACTTAGTGATTATTCATGTAATTCATAGACTACTATATCCCGCCAAATTCTACGGTACTCTCGTCTATCCATCAACTATGTTTCCCGCCATCCAACTCTCTCTTTTCCCTAGTCTCTCTATTCGCTCTCTCTCTGTTTTTTACCAACCTTCTTCTCTTCAACGCTCCAAACATGCCGTCTCCATCATTTCGACTATTACCTAGCGTTCTTACCTTTATAATAACGTCACCGCGCGATTTCGTCGTGTACTGTGAAAATTTAGCTAGCAAATCACGAGCGCTTCCTGTCATATGGATTTGGTTGGCTGAAAATATTGTCTATTGCTTACTTATTACGTTTCCGAGCCCTCAAGGCTCCGTTACCTACGCGCAGGTCAGCTCTGATTGTACGCTAATTGTAAGTTGGGTCAGGCAATTAATTAAGTATAGCAAGCCAATTTGGTTTGTTCGTTAGGTTATTTACACTCACGTTTCCCATTGCTCTCCATTCTGGAAGCTGTATTGACAACATCTCCAAAAAGACAATATCTGGAAAAAGAAAGGAGGAACTTAAATACTTCGACATTGCTTTTCTACAATTTTACGATCTGTCAAGTAGAAATTTTGAAAACAACGCACCTTGGCATTGCCAGCCCAACAACTCCGGCAACGCATGGACCTGCAAATAAGTTGGAATAAAATATCAAATCATTTGTTTCGGAAACATAATGAGGTCAATCCTACCTCACTTGATTCCTAGATTCCTATGTTCCTTGGTAGTTTTCCAGAGTAAAACACAGTATGGGGTTGTGATATATGCAAAATATCCCACCCGAGTTCATTCCAATCCTGACTTGGACTTTTTCGCTAGGCAAGTGTAGAATGTGGAATTTCTGACACGACTCCACAAAGTCGAGCGAGAGTTCAGCAATATCTTTCACATGGAGGTCCCCATTTCTATGAGGTAGGCCGGACACACATAGGTATCCATCGCCGATTGTTTCCACCTAGTGTTTTAAAGAAATATGACACGTAGTTTACGAGTTGTGTGCTGGAAAACTGCCTCCCATGTCATGCACAAATTTATTTGTTCATGTATGTGAGTCCCTGTTATTAACAATGTCGAAGAACCCACCTTGTAAACATTGTGTTTCTCAATAAGATTGTCAAAAATCGAGAATAAGTCGTTCAACAGAGTAACAATCTAAAATACACACTATTCGTCAGCACTTTGATATAAGAACTCGAGAATTGGCCGCGGAAGGGCTTTTCGCTGTATATCAATATTATTCTAGAGCTGTATTAGAATAACCAAGAACATTCACGTCAAGAAAGTTGAATCGCCCATTACCTGAAAGGGTGTACACTTGGCCGCCAATTGGGTGAACTTGACGATATCTGAGAAGAATACGGTCACACTATCGAAGAATTCTGGCTCGACGGATTGACCAAGTTTTAACTTATCGGCGACTTGTCTAAACGTGGCACATATGCACCAAACAGATAGCATCTGCTATGATTTACTACTTACAGATCCACTATTGTTGTGTGTGTCTGTATGTGTAAGTGGATTGGTTTCGCTTATCTGTATATGTGCGCTTGTGTATGCATGTGTGAAGCACAGCTCAAGCGAACTGTAACTATCGAACGTTAGTATGACTCACCTAGGAAGCATTTTGTAGAGAAGAATATCGGACTTTTTCTTCTCCTCTACTAGTTCTCGTGATTGTTCTTCCACTTCCATCTCCAGTTGCCGAGTGTACTCTTCCATCTGAAGAAACATAGCTATTATACTAGATCCTGGCAAGACCTCTCCTCTCTCTCTCTCTCTCTCTCTCTCTCTCTCTCTCTCTCTCTCCTCTCTCTCTGTCTCTCTCTCTGCCTCTGCCTCTCTCTCACTCTCTCCCTCTCTTCCTATATATAACTCTTTTCCCTCCCTAAAAATTTCTCTCTAGCTTCTCGCATTATTGTCCAAAGCAATAGGCCACATTTAATGTCACAACCTTGCCTTTGTCAAGCTTTTGTCATTAAATACCGGTCAGGTTTGGCATAGTGTTTCATCTACGATGAGAAAGTAAAGCACAGACAACAAATGAACATACCTGCGCTGTGGCGTAGTCCATCAGATTCTTTTGTCCTTTCTGCATACCTCTCACTACCTTTCGCACAGTGTCCATTGAGGGCCTTTTGTCTGGATCCTGCTCCCAACAGTCACGGCATAGATGCGTCTGCAGAATAAATCCTTTTCTTTTTTTTAATAGAGGTATAAAAACGTGGACGACACAATATTACTCTCAACTACTACTCAATCATAAAACAAGTCAACAACAATCCTGGTGCATGCTGTACTGGTGCTGACGGTTGCCTAAATTACAGACAGAAACGCGTCACGGTGACACAGCGTGTTTATTGATCGGTTACGGTGTGCTTTTAAGGATTGTTGTTGACTGTTTTTTTTTTACGATTGAAGGAGTATTTGATATTTGAGTTGTATTGTCGTCCACTACGTGATCCAAGTAAGTGTACCTTTTAGTTTTCTTTTATTATTTCGTTATATTGAACTACATGTTTACGGCTACTATTATTGTTTGATTATTCATTTTGTTGTGGTGTTATTTTGCAGTCTAATATTTCTTGTAGTTGTTATGCATCATCCACTTTCCAAAGTTCGAAGTAACACACATATGCTGGGTTCACGTCGGCTTCCTCTGGGACAGTGAGATCCGGTCGTTGTGCATTCTTACCACCCTTCTTGATGAAATATACGATTTCTGAAACATTTGGTGCATGCTCACCAATTTATAAGAGAACTGCTTAACCAATTTTACTGGCACAACTTTTTGTAGCTGCCGCTCCATCATCATTGATTTACCTTTGATATAACGGTTTCCTACTATCATTGATAAGCCACTCACCTTCCATCCTTTGCATATTGCCTTCCAAGTCGTATGGCAATTTTCTGGTCAGGATTTCCGAACAAACAATTGCAAACGCATAAACGTCGGCCTTTTGCGATGGCTCATCTCCGTTGAGGATTTCCGGCGCGTGGTAGAGCTTTTCTGGAAAAAGATTTTTTTGTGCTCCCTGTTCTGAGAAGTATTTTGCAAAGAATAAAAAGGAAGATGATTCGTTTTATCCCATCTCCTGAGGTGACAAAAACTGAACTTCATACCAAATCGGTCCTTTTTCTCGGCACTCTCAGCAAATGGCATGTAAACATCGGCGAGTTTCACTTGCCACCTATCATCCACGTATAGAGATATGGATGACAGATTGCCATGCACACCTATTGATGAACGGTGGAGATAATGAAGGCCCTAAATAGGGGAGCTAAAAAGTTATCATCTAACCATAAGAGTTTTCATCTAACCATATTCTTATTGTTCCCGTTGGGGCAAACGAACACTCTTTGTATGTTGTTTCATTCTCTACTGATCTTATTTTGCATACCTTAACGCAGTATTGTGCATAATTTGTGAATCGTATCGTTGATACCTGCGTCTCGACATATAATATGTAATTGTGTGCCAGAAAGACACCCAATTTGATGGTACATATGATATGCGGGTATATGCAAATTCCCCAAGATAGGTATGATACTGTTTTAAAGATACGGAAAGGTGGATATTAAAAGGGAAGTAAGACCTCACTTACATGTGCAATGTCGGTGATCATACATCCCATAAAGAAGCCATCAATCCTCTGCGAGTGGTGCAATAGTGTTTCCTATATCCGTTTTATTGTATATTAATCGTAGGTTTGCCTTTCCCTCTACACTTCTCCTTTTCGCGTTCCCCTCTATGTCACTTCCCATATCATAATTCTCTTTCTTTCGCATGTGTATAATCTCGTAATATAACAACATACTTTATTCACACATTTCATATTATATTTGATATGTCACTGTCCTACCCATAACAAACATCGCCATCAAAAGATGAAACACGTACCCTCAACGTGCCGCGATCACAACATTTCCACAAACAATATTGGGGTCCAACATCAATGCAGAGTCCATAAAACTTTGCCACATTCTCGTGATCCAAATAGCACAACTGAATGTTTTACATTGAAAATTTGCGAAAGGGTTATTCCAATTTCAGTTAATCTTGAAGACTTGGTGGTCCGCGCATGGGCGTATCCCGCCGAATAACGCTTCACGTTGTAGAAGAGTATGTACTAACCATACCTAAATGAAGCCATAATACTGGAATGAGAAATATGATTATCAGATGTTCCACTTACATCAAGTGTCCATCGTCTGTAGTCAGGGAGCATTTTCATATGGACATGTACTTTCTTGACAATCAAAAAGTCCTCGCCCCTCATCATCGTGTTGAATGTGTTGATAAATGTCTTTGTGGAACTGGTTGTAACTTGAGTGACTTGAGACCGTTCTGACGTCAGAGAACGAAGACTTTTCGAATCACTCTGAAAAGTGTAATGTTTGTCCTTATAGTTTTTTAGGAGACCTTGCTGGCAAAATCGAAAGATCATCGCCCACCTTGCTCTTTCCCTTTATTGTTGTAAGGTCGGAGAATGGCACATTCCACATACGGTCTTCCCTCTCCCGAGCCATTTTCTTCTGATGAATTATGAAGAGCAGGGCAATTATGAAGGAAATTATGAGAAGAAGCCCAAGAACAGAGCAAACGATAATCACCACTCCATATTGCTCCCATGTGGAGAGAGGACAGTCCTCGCCCTAAAATTCCGTATATTTGAAGAGAGGAGTTAGAGCATAGCTGATAGTGACATCACAACCCAGCATAATTGTAACTGTCGTCCGCAGGCTCGCATGTCAGGTGCAGCATCATTTGTACAATGACTACCGAGGTATAATCACGTTCTTACCGAAAAACCACAGAGTGGTTCATTTAGCGGACGAATTCCGCCTCTGTTCCACCAAACGGAAGATTCATTTTGATATTGTGTTACGGTTTGAGAAGACTAAAAAGTTAATTAAATAAAGGGAAAGGGTGGCAAAATTGTGTAATTGTCAAGTACGTTGGTTGGTGAAACGTACACTGTACAACTGCATTCTCATGCTACTCATAAATACAAAAATCAGTTCTCATTCTGCTTACAAATGCTTTCAGAAAACTAAATAATTTTCAGAAGGCTGATGAGCACTACCTTTATCTTCACTTCTTGTTGGACTTTTCACTTCACGTGGCACTACTTGTTAATCATTTGTAAAAACAAACTGACATTGTTATCGAGAAGAAGGAACACCCGCGAAATGGCTTCATGTTTTTCATTCAAACTAATCACTTGGTAATTTGCTAGGCGAATTCCTGTTGAGTCGACAACCACTTGTCCGCTTAGGCCTGAAAATACATTACTTATTTTTGACTTATTTTTGAACGGCAACCGAACAAAAATGTTCTGCATTTTCAACGCGTTGTTGATAAAACGGTGGGGATAAAAGTTGATGAATCAATTAAATATTAGGCAAGTTTAATATTATAAATGTTCTCAAACAAAGTTTTCAATATGCGATATTCACGTAATCATACGCCAGAGGCTGTTAATTCTTTTGCCTTCTACTCGACCTCAGCCACCAGTTGACATGCAGCTGGGGGCACATTCCGAGACTTTTAAACTCGCGAGGTGTGTGATTAAAAAAATATTTAAACGCTTCTTACCCGTGAAGTTGTTTCTCATATTTTTCATAAGAATATCCGGATCGAGAGGATTGTTTGGCGATTGAGAAATCGTTTGATTCAAAGCGTACATGTAATTCGCAAATACATCGTGTAGATGACCAGCATAGACGCCTGGCTGAAAATACGGGATCGAGGTTGATTTCCCAATTACTAATACATATGGTGAAAGAAAGTAATTGAAACAGACATCGATGCGGTAGCCAATGTTGAAACAAATGTTGTGGATTGCGAATGTGTCTTGTTGCGCCTGCTCATCCTCCTCAAGATTCAGTATAACTTTTCCTCTTCTCGCTCACCGTCTGTCCTGTGTTATTGAGGCATTCGGTTGTGTCGCAGTTAATTGGCGGATCCCTTACTGAGTCCATGATCAGCTTGTTGTACTCCGTTCGATTGGTGCCAGATTTAACATCAAATTGTACATCCAACTGTAAGTGCATCGGTTCATTACACGACTAGTAGGATAGCCACCTTGTTCAAATAATGTATGAATTGGAACCCCCAAAAGTACTTGGATCTTCTTGAAAACGTCTCAAATCTAGATCTGTTTTTTTTTTGTTCTTGCAAGAGTTTTTTTAGAGTTTGAGTTCATCTTCGACAGGCATGACAGTTAACCGTGATGCTCAAGTTGCAACAAGCTAATGTGTAGGTGTAGTGTGTAGTGTGTAGTGCTGGTGCCGTATGGTACCATGATGATTTGTCGCAACGGTACGATTACTAGGAGTCGTAAGGCCTTTGATAGTCATGCTTAATGTTAGCAAGATGAAAACCAACCACGAGACAGAGTTCCGCCAGTTTCTCCGCTTCCGCGTCTCTCTGGTCTGCGTTGTTATTCACCAAATCCAACCAAAAAGGCGAACGACCCGTGTCAACTGGAAAAATGATCGTATTATTTGCGAGCAGCTCATACTCAACAGCTAGTGCATATTTGTGCGACGGAATAATATTTACCGGTTCCAGAAAACATTTGGATTTCTGAAACAACTCAAGTCTACTTTGCATAAGGACAACGGTTGTACTTTTCACTGAAATAAGTCATAAGTGGCACGTAAACAAAGTACTTACGAATTCTCCTCGGGTCAAGCCATGAGTACTGTCCAAATCCAATACTTCTCAGTTCAAGAAATATGAACACATATTCTGAAGTTGCCATTCCGTTGTCTTTAGCGGCCAGTAGGAAGTTTCTTTTGTCCAGCGTATATTCGGCACAAATTCCAAATACTAAGTAATGAAAATCAATAATTGCCCTCGGTGCCTAATGTCTCCGGGAGGAGAAGACTAACTATTAACTATTTCATTGTAGGTTTTTATTCACCCCTTTATAAATGAAGAAACAATAAAAACAGAGCCTATTTCTAGTGACTCCATCCCGTTAATGCGATACCATAGTCCATAGTTGTTGAGACTTCGCTTCAACTTGGAGTGAAACGCATTTCTATAGGACTATGTGTGGATTGCTCTATATTCTAGAATACGAATTGGAATGAGCTGGATTACATCTAGAAGTGGTTTGCTTCTAGTCGTAATTCATCGTATTAGCCTGTTAACTGAAATATATGAGTGACACATAATCTGTTTATCCGAGGTACGACATGTAGTAGTGTGTGGACGCCTACGGCTGTGCTGATGGTACGAGTGGTGATGCGCGGCCCATCGACATATACAGAAGAAAGACGCATGGCCCTATGGAGACGAGCGAGGACCTATGGAGACGCTGGCTGGACCATCGACATATACATAAGAAAGACGCATGGCGTGGTCAAAGAACCTCAAGGTGGGCGAGTTGGAGTAGAGGAAGCCAGAAGAAGCCCCCTCCCCCTCCTGCGTAGAGAAGAGGATACGACCCGCTACCTAGATTTACCGGTCAAAAAAAGATGGGCTTCGGCCACCACCACGTTGTACTTATTCCGTGTACTAATTATGTTCCATTTTATGTCATTGCGTGGTTGCCTGTTGGCTTCTTGGATCATCTTTGTCAAGACCTGGCAAGCCTTGATAATAGTGCCGTTGACAATTAGACACATTTATAGTTTAATAAGCAACTCTTACCTCTTGGGTGCCTTTTGTATGCTTGCATTTTGTATGTACCTTTAGCAGATACTTGTGGTGCGGGTTTGACAAATTTGTTGCTGCGATGAAGACATCATGCTACTAACTACTAACAAAAAAACTATGTATTTAGGTAGAATATATGTGGGAAAGCGTGCTCAAAGGTACCTCTCGCTCTTTTTTGCGCAGCCCGTAGTCTCACGGAAGTCATGTTTCGATCCGATAAGTCCACGCTGTAACTCCCACTCACTGTCAATACATCACTGTCTAAGCGGTTCTGAAACCAAAAATAATATTAATAGCAGACACTCCATCTTATCTCACACTTTTGAATGTTCCCAAACTGACATTGACTCACCGCAATAGAATTTACAATAGAAGTACAATAATCATTGTTTGTAGTTCTAAAAAGAGAGAAGTTGGACCATCCATATGTTTTGAGAACAGCGACAAATGCCGTTGCAATTCTGAAACAGTGCTCATTTTTAGAGAACTGTAGAATTTTGATTTCTACCATTTCGCCTCAAGGCTATTTTACCACCGGCCCACTAATTGACAACCTCCGACACCACCGGACTCCCAAAATAAAGAAACATGGTTTTACAAACTCACGAATTATAGGATGGCATGATCGTGCTCGTGTAGGGGAATTTCGCCGCGTTCGCCAATTCCGGATTGTACCCCTCGCCATAGACGAGAAGAGGGATACGGTAAAATGTGGTGACTGCCGCTGCAGGACGAATAACTGCAAAGAGCTTTTTTTGCCGGCTTCTCGCAGTATTTTTTCGCCGATCCTCCGCGAGACTCGTCAATTTCTTTTCTCGCCAAGCAACATGACCGCGCGGAACAAGAAAAGCTACTATAGTTGATTCTATGAAAACGCACAACGATAACATGGACCAGAGATGAAGACGTCCACATGTTCGTTCTTTATGAAATCAATAAGAGCTCCTAAAGAAGCGGCTCGACTATAGTAGTCACACTCCACGATGTGGACGACAAACCTGCAAATAAAATAAACAATCATACGGTAGAGCTTTCCTACTCTACTCTGATCTTACCTCACTAGGCTGAATCGTTTGAAGTGAATTAAAGCGAAATACCAGCCGGTTTTTGAAACACATCGAGTAAACCAGTATTCTTATGCAGTTTTTTTCATAGCTGTCTAATTTTTGTGAATCTGTAGCCAAATCAATTAAGTTTAGCCAGTCAAAATATCTAACCAGACACTGTCGACCCTTTACAGTCAGAAATAAGGAGATTTTCCAAAGGGATAATAAAACGTGCCATTCTAGACATATTTTCCATATTTTTAGTAGCAACTTACTGAAACTCTGTACTATTCTGAAGCACTCCGCTGTATCTGAAATTATTGATCGCATATGGAATTACTCCGGCAGTTCGCGACAATGCCATCATGGCAGGTTCGTACGTTTCAAAGCCGACCATGCCTACTTTTACCTAAAAAATGATTTTTTTTTCTCGTCAGGGTGAGGGTTGTTCTTCCTCCTTGGCCCATATCAAACTTACGTATGCGTCGTATACTACGATACATTATTGTTGAGTAATATTCACTGTATTCATTTCCCAGCAGAAAGACAAATATTACTAAGATACAAAAAATAATAATGCACACTTACCACTAGGGAGTCAGAGTGCCGAAAGGTAAGCCAAATATAACACAACTGGGTCAATATATGGCTAGAAATCATGATTCGAATAGAGCAATGCTAGTTCCTTAGCTGTTCAAAAAGCTGTGTATCTGGACGGGGAAACCATAATAGGCATCAAACACCCAGATTCAATTTGTAATTTTAAGTAAGTGTCGGATTAAAATGTTGATAAAAAAGCTGCACTAAATTATTTCGAAAGTTATCTTTGAAACCATTTCCTTTAGCAAGCTAATTTAATGCCTTTTTGCATTGTATGTGGAAATTGTAGGGTTTCAACGTTTTCAAACTGTCCTTTGGGAAATATAGGAAATACGAGAGGCAATGCATAATCGGTGTTAATTATTGCAAACCATGTCTTAGATCTAGCCCTACCCATCTGTCTACGAATTGCGCCGGAAACGGGGTTCCAGCTTCTACATCCACCCAACTTTTCTTTTTATACAATTTTTTCGTCGTCATTACCGACCTCATTATAAGCACATCACTTTCAATAAAGGACTGCTTGCGGTATGATTATGATGTGTCAGACCTGGTGGTATTATACGCAACTTTTCTGTGTCTGTGACTCTAAAAGGAAAATATTGGAAACGAAGGAACACATGTGGCGACGGTTCCCAGGGTTTTTGGTGGGCCAGCCCATTTGTTGTGACCATGCGGTGACCAAGTTTCATCGAAAGCGCCCGTAATCAATTGGTCACCAAATGGTTTCCTACTATTAACTAACCAGTTTTTCAGTGAAAAGTTTTCGGTTTTCTGTGGTCTGGGCAATTGTTGCGTTTTCCCGTGGCAAATGGCGATGGAGTTGTCGACTATTCTTTTCACAAAACCACTTTACAATACCTGCTTTTTTATTTGTATCTAAAGAAGCCATACATTTAAAAAAAAGAGTAGAGTGTAGTGTACATTGTTGAACTTTAAACTGTAGTCTGCGCTAATACGGCTTCCATTCAAAATCAATACATACACCTTTCGGCTAGTCTTACTTACTTTAAGTAAAGGTTAACTAATTTAGAACAATAAGCTTTGATTCTCTGTGACATGTTTGCGCGACAGAAAATTTCGTCTACAAGTTTCAAAGAAAGAAAATTTGCGTTCTGCCCAAAGCAACTTTTTTTTAGGATTGGGATGTTTTATACTAGAAGCATGCTTGACTAATTATGTTTTTGTAGTTGTTTTGTGGACACGTTTTTAAATCGGTGGCACCAATTGGAATAAAGGCTTTATTCAGTTACCAGACGGATACGCCGCCTGAGACGACTTGACTTTCTAATACATTTATTTTATGTGAGCTACTGAACTAATCTTACTTCATGAGCATCATCCAAACATACAATCAAAATTATTACATAGACATTTTGAATCATGATATGTTTTCGAGTCCAATATTTATCACTAACGAGTAATATCTTTGAAACAGAGACACAGAGATAAATAGGCAGAAAAATAGTTTGGAAAATAAAAGTAAACCCGCGTGGTATTGTGTTGTGCGCGATAAAATTGAAAATTTATTTTCAACTTATTATCTAACTCCAGCAACTTTTCACTTATTTTAGCCGTTTCCTAAACAATAAAACTAAGTAAAAAAATCGTATCTTCAAAATGTAGAGCAATTAAGGAAATAAGTCATAATATTTCCAACTTTCATCACACTTTCTCCTATTTCGATTCACAAATCCTTTCTAAAAACTATAATTATATATCGTCCTCTTCATCCAGATAGTGTTGATTTTCCCGAATTTGTTGAGACCGGCAAAAGGGACAGGACCCTTTTTGCAAAACGGCCATCTCGAAATCGTCCATTTCAAACATCTGAAAATGGATAAAAATTTGGTGTGATTCTTCTTATCTAAACCTAAAAAACATCAGAGATGCGATGCCGATTTCGGGGACTAACGCCGAAACGATAAGTTGACAACATTACGGATTTTTATTATTTTACATCGAATATAGAGTTGATGTGCTGAAAAGGAAAATCGAAAGATTAGCTGCTAATCTGCAGAGAGGAAAAAGTTACGATTCCTCAAACACTTGCCTGAAACCTCAAAACGGATTTCAAACCAATTTATGATTTTTTTTTGTGATTTAACTTATGTTTTGAGTTTTTTATTGGAATAATGAACCAGAAAAAATACAAAAATGCATTGAAAGCCAAATCTTTGAGATTTCAAGCAAGTGTTTGTGGGCCCATAACCATAACCCATAACTTTTCTCCCTCTACAGATTAGCAGCTAATTTTCGATTTTCTTTTTCAGCACATCAAACTCTATGTACTACATAGTATGTATGTAGATTGTAGATGTAAAAATAACAAAAATCCGTGATGTTGTCAACTCATCGTTTTTTTTTCCTGGTGAGCTAAAATCACACATATGCAAACGGGGGATGCGCTTTTCCTCTTCAATTAAATAAGCTTACCCTCATGCATACTTGACATTGTGTTATTGATATTGACGGAATCAGGTTGAAATAATATTTTGGCGTGAGTGGTTCCGCGAAGCTACATTGGACAACTTGGCCCTTTTCGAGTCGGATCAACTGATCTCGGTTGAGAACCACTGCGGCGCCCTTCTTCTGAAATCATCGTTGTTGTGGTGCGCGGCGAATACTTGGCGCGATAGTCTCGACGCCAAGATAAGCACAATGCCGATACCGCAAAAATAAACAATAAGAGATAAAGGACATACGCGGTATGTTGCGTGTTCGTCCTATATTCTCGAAGAAGTATGTACGTCGTTTTTTTACGTATGCCGTTCCCCAATTAAGGTACAAGATAGGCTGTTATCTTCCCTGACTTCTCTTCCCAGCTTCCTTCAACTTAACTTCGCTAGCGCATGCCTAGCTTACCTAACCAGCATGCCTTGCGTACCTAACGCTGCTCCCCAGCGCACCTAACACATCTCCCCTAACATCCACGGAAAGACAAGTAACTTACAATTGATCGAAATGGGTTGAAACTAGTGTCCTGTAGTGATGGTTCTGCCTCGATTAATGATTTGGTTTCTTCCGCGGGGATTGAATCATCAACGAGGAATTCCGCCAACGGAAGCACGTCTGAAAACGAGAAAAAGAACTGAAAAATGTTTCGGATTATATGAAAACATCCTAGCGGACAACCTCAAGGGTCGGGCCCATGCAACGTATTTTCGCATGTAAAATATGGTGTGTTGCGGTTGTACCGTGGCCCCGTAGCGTGTCACTTTTCCTAGGGGATCAAAGAGAATCGCACAGTAATGATTCTCCTGTCACAAGCCGTTTAGTGCTCTTGTTATGATTTGATTATGTTTAGTGTTCGTGAGTTTGTGTTTGTGCTTTTTTCTTGTGTAGTTACATTTTTGTGTGCGTAATAAATATTATATTATAGTTTGGTCCCTTGTGAGTATACTACGTTGTGAAGCGTGGTATCTTAGGGTCACCTTTTGAGATGTGCTAATTGCATATCCACATATCCTCAATAAACCTTATATTATAAAACCTGCGTACTTGTCCCGTTGTCCCAACTCTTTAAATGACTACTGGTTTTCTGACAATGTGGTTCTGATAAGATATTCTTTTTTTTGTCAACACAAGCGATAACATACCGAAAGTCGCAAATGAAAACACGAATGATGCTTTGCAGTGTATACACTCGAGTCCACAGGTTAGCGGATTATTAAGACCGCATCTAAATTACAAATTAGTTTAGATTTACTTCTCTACTTGTCACAAAAACCAGCGAAACATTACGTGTAGGCATCGACTCCCTAGTTGAAAAGTATGCTAATCGTAATAAAAAAAAATACCAATACCCTACCGTATCTTCGGTACAAAACAGTAACTACAGTATGCCTTGCCTTGGATAAGCATTAATGTACTGTAATCACGTTAAAGGGACAGGCCCATCAAAGTAAACCTATATTTACGAGTATTCATAATGTATATAGAGCATTTTTATTACAATATATACAAACCAAATTTCACCTACTTTCGCCCTCGAGGACTTTTTCGATGTGCTCATCCATATGTATACCGTAAAACTGCAGAGATCGAAGCTGTCTACGCAAATTTATCAAGAAATTAAAATGCGAGCTAAATTTGCATATACACCTTGGAAGTCTGCAGCTTTAGGTATACATATGCTATATACAAACCAAATTTCACCTACTTTCGCCCTCGAGGACTTTTCCGATGTGCTCATCCACATATGTATACCGTAAAACTGCAGAGATCGAAGCTGTCTACGCAAATTTATCAAGAAATTAAAATGCGAGCTAAATTTGCATATACACCTTGGAAGTCTGCAGCTTTTATGGTATACATATGCGATGCGCACATCGGAAAAAGACCTCGAGGGCGAAAGTAGGTGAAATTTGTTTTTTATATATTGTAATAAAAATGCTGTATATACAATTATGAACGTTTCGTAAATATAGGTTACTTTGATGGGCCTGTCCCTTTAAAGGAAGGCAGTCACTTCAAAATCAACTTTTTTATTCGATTTTTATTAGATGCAAGCAGATTTATAAAACAATATGCAGCCCATAAAAATCCACATAAAATGGAACTCAGGGAGAGAAATCAATGAGAATGAGTTTTGATAAATGACCGTCGCCGGTGCATATATGCAATTGCCAGGGGTACTTGGAGAGTGAACAGCCTGCAGTGTTACACCTGGCGCGTGGTTTATCACTGCAGGGTATTATTATATTATGAACTCTATACGGGCAATTATAAACTACGGTATATAAGTAAAAGTCATAAACAGGGATTTCTCTCCCTGAGTTCGTTTTGCCGTACTTTGGCGCTGGAATCGTCGTTTTCTTCACATACTTGAACAATTAATGAAAAGCGAATAAAAAATACGAATTGTAGTGACTGCGATCCTTTAAAGAAAACAATTTTCTACTCCACCTGTAACACATGGGAAGCAACTCTTCAGAATCAGTGAATGGAGCCGCTCGAATCTTTATCAACGCGATTTCGATCAATTTTTCGAACCTAAATAAAATCAATGTAATTCGTACCATCTTACCAATGCTAACTTATTATATAAAAGAGAAGGGTACCACGTCTTGAATGTTCGCAACGAAGTTCCGACAAGCAAATTAGAATATCTAAAGGCTATAAAATGAGAGTCGGAGCGCGGTTTTGACCAAGCGAAATCGAATCTTATTGCATGACCAGACGGCTATCGCTGCCTGAGGTGACTACACAGGCAATACCCTACGAATAAATGGCATACTTATATGAAACGCCTACAACGTATTCTTCAAACTTGATATGATAAGAATAACACTCGATTGTGCTTATTCTGAAGATTCGAGGTTGGCCTGCATATACCAAATGCCTAAAACGTAGAAAGAGTAATGGTGGACCCATTTGCTTTGTAATAGCCTCCGGAGATGTGCTAAATTGTAGTAGCCTCCGGAGACGTTTTGAATTTTCAATAGCCTCCGGAGACGTTTTGAATTGTAATAGCCTCCCTAGCCTACGGAGACGTTTTGAAATTTTGAATTGTAATAGCCTCCGGAGCTAAATTGTAGTAGCCTACGGAGACGTTTTGAATTTTCAATAGCCGCCGGAGACGTTTTGAATTGTACTAGCCTCCGGAGATGTGCTAAATTGTAGTAGCCTACGGAGACGTTTTGAATTTTCAATAGCCTCCGGAGACGTTTTGAATTGTACTAGCCTCCGGAGATGTGTTAAATTGTAGCAGCCTACGGAGACGTTTTGAATTTTCAATAGCCTCCGGAGACGTTTTGAATTGTACTAGCCTCCGGAGATGTGCTAAATTGTAGTAGCCTCGGAGACGTTTTGAATTTTCAATAGCCGCCGGAGACGTTTTGAATTGTACTAGCCTCCGGAGATAAATTGTAGTAGCCTACGGAGACGTTTTGAATTTTCAATAGCCGCCGGAGACGTTTTGAATTGTAATAGCCTCCGGAGACGCGCTAAATTGTAGTAGCCTCCGGAGACGTTTTGAATTTTCAATAGCCGCCGGAGACGTTTTGAATTTGTAATAGCCTCCGGAGATGGCTAAATTGTAGCAGCCTACGGAGACGTTTTGAATTTTCAATAGCCTCCGGAGACGTTTTGAATTGTACTAGCCTCCGGAGATGTGCTAAATTGTAGTAGCCTACGGAGACGTTTTGAATTTTCAATAGCCTCCGGAGACGTTTTGAATTGTACTAGCCTCCGGAGATGTGTTAAATTGTAGCAGCCTACGGAGACGTTTTGAATTTTCAATAGCCTCCGGAGACGTTTTGAATTGTACTAGCCTCCGGAGATGTGTTAAATTGTAGCTAGCTACGGAGACGTTTTGAATTTTCAATAGCCGCCGGAGACGTTTTGAATTGTAATAGCCTCCGGAGATGTGCTAAATTGTAGTAGCTTACGGAGACGTTTTGAATTTTCAATAGCCGCCGGAGACGTTTTGAATTGTAATAGCCTCCGGAGATGTGCTAAATTGTAGTAGCTACGGAGACGTTTGAAGCAATAGCCTCCGGAGACGTTTGAATTGTAATACCTCCGGAGATGTTCTAATTGTAGTAGCCTACGGAGAGACTTGTAGTAGCCTATGGAAAGATTCATAAGCTCAAGAGGCTTCTTGGCATTCGCATGGATCCAAGAATGATATAGGACCACTTTACAGGAACTGCACTTACCGAGGTGGTGTCCTCAACTGTGTAAGCTTGTCCAACGAATGCCTGGCTAACTTGAACGCGCCCAACTCACGGCCCAGCTTCGCGATCGTATAGTGGATAAAGCTGAAATAATAAAGGTTGCTCTTTCTTCATAAAAGGCTTGCGCGCGTGCGGCGGTGTGCCGCACATGTACAGTCATGTGCGCGGCAACATACATGCACACAAGCGCGCGAGATCATTGCAGCATCTTTATGTGGAGCTCACAGTTTGTGCAATTATGTTTCCAAAAAAATGAGTGACGACTTACACGGCGGAGATTTTCTTCACTGGCGGTTGTGCGGCGAGAAATCTGGCCATATTCAACAAGGTTTCCGGCGGTAGGCGTGTGAACGGTTGATTGCAGTGCAGATAAACCGCCTCATAGGCGTAGTAGCACTCGGCCTTGTGGGCAGCCTCCCTCAAATGAATAGTAAATATACACTTGGTTTTACTTCTATTAATTGATTGTTAGTTTTTTTTATTAAAACTTTGGTCGAGTGGGAATCGAACCAAGGGCGGTTCACTACGCTAAGCACTACACGACCATCACCCATCTTCAGTAATGTTCTTTATAGAGAAATTTCATTATTTTAATAATATGCCTAAATACCTACTTTGACTTGGGAATGAGGGCTGGATTGTCTTTGGCGCGTTCCAGATATTGAACACTTAACATCCAGTAGTAGTATCCAGCATCGGCAAACCTGTAATAAAAAAATTCTTTACGCGGATACGCGGATACGCTGCTTCCACAAGAGACTCGACTTCATCATATCACAAATGAATTGATCCATAAATAAAAAAAACAGTCCATCAGTATAATGCTAAATATTCAACCTATTCACCTATTCTCATTGACAGCATTCTGTGTGAGTTGTTCGAGAACTCGAAGAGCCTCCACATCCCGACCGGCCTTGTGAAATGCTGAAAAGTGGATAATTCCTCATCCCTGGTCCTTGATCCTGTTCACAAGTGAGGCTTACCGTTCCTTATTGCATTTGAGTCCCATTTTACCATAGCCTCATTTACATAATCAATCAAGTTGTCTCACTGTCACAGCCTTTTTTTATATAAGCCTCAGTGCTTCGAAGCGGAAGTATATGCTCGTTCGTCTGTAAGATTCTGACCTCTTTGTGCGTCTTCAAATAGATCCCTTTCAGCCAAATGTCTAGCATACGGTAAGTATACGTCCTCCACGTATTTGGGGTAACGGTCGGCTATGGCAAACGCCTAAAAGGTAGATAAAGTTCATTTGTTCAAGGCGTTACCGATTACGTTGGCAAAGTTTGATGAACGAAAGTGACTGGAGTTTTTGGAGGTGTTTAATGAATAAAGTATCCAATTAACATTACTAAGACTAGCTGACTAAGACTAACTAAGACTAACTAAGACTCACATCGGTCCAATGAAATGCTTCCACATGCATCTTCACCAAAGAACCCGTGTCATGTATTGCCTGGAATATCTTCCCGGCCAATCCGAAGTCCCCTTTTCCGATGAAATACGCGGCCAGACGTCGAAGGTTGTCGGTATCGCCACGGTCCAACTTACGCATCACGGTTAAAGCCCTGAAGTGTAAGTGTAATTACCATAGGTCACCAACTTACGCATCACAGTTAAAGCCTAGGAGTGCAAGTGTAATTACCATAGGTTAGTGATGACGCTTATCGAAAGTTAGGGAGTTAGGCATCAACCAGACGCGTAACTCGCCGGTAGATTGGTGATCCAAGACAATCGGAGAATATTCTCTACAAGGCATGAAGGCTAATGTAAGGACTTACAGGTCAATCCAGTCATTCTCAGCAATCAGCATAATCGCCTTCTCATAATCACCACTGGAGATGTACATTTCGGCGGCGACCTGAAGAATCGATAGATTATTCGTCTTTCCATAAATATTCACCCAAGATTCTGACACCAACAATCATAATTTATTAGGATAAGATAGAAACTAGGAAATAGGTAATGAGATGGGAAAGTCAGGAAAACATTTGAGTATAAAGAAAGAATGGAGCGCGAAAAAAATGGTTGTGAGAGAATAGATAGAGAAGTCAGAAAGAGAGAGAGAGATACACAGGGAGAGAGATAGAAGAGAGAGATAGACAGACTTCCTACGTATCCACGAACCTTTGGTTCATTACTATCCTTCGCCCAGTTCGCTCTCTTTCTCATTAGCATCTTCTGCGTATCACCTGACGAGTTGGCCATTAAGCTCCTGTAAATACACGAAATTATCGATTCCAAAAACAATAATCGATTGATTCCAAATGTTTCAATTGTCTGAAAATTTGAATTCTACAGTGAATAGTTGTGATACTAACGCGCCATGGAGGATTTATAAGCACTTCCTTCGCCGTGGAAAGTGCTCAGTGGCCGTTCATGAGCACTTTCACTTTCTATGGAAGAAATAGGTGTATCGTAACTCATTCCGTTATGTTCCAATCGCCGGAAACATAAGAAACAAATAAAAGAACTTACATTCAACCAATCATAATAGCAATAGCCGTATAATCAACAAAAAATAGAAACCTGAGCCTCGTCGAACATTCTGAGATCCGTGAATAGATCCAGCGCCTTCTGTTCGTATCCATTACTTTTATATAACTGGGCGACTTCTCGGAAACGCTTCTGATACGCCAGAATATGAGCCCGAACCAGGATGTCGGCCTGTTTTCTGGACTGCATTTCCTGCAAGAAAAGCATATTAAAAGGGAATGTGACGTGGTTTTGGAAGAATATTCTGTGCCAAATTCTGCGAACATAACACACTTTGCATATAAGACATGAAACTGCAGTTGTAGTCATGTTTAAATCCGCATGCCAACCGCTGTAGAGCGAACGTGAAAGCAATTTCCACATACTTTAAAGCGCAATGCATGCGAGGTTCTCCTACTTGTCTGAAGTTGTCTCTCTTACTATTACATTATTCAAGTGGCCTACCTCGTATACCTTTAGACATATTGTCTTTACTGGTAAGCATGTTAAAGTTAACCCAGCTGGCTGGGTCCATCGAGATTCGTCCAAAATTTTCGGATTTCTTACCCTGACTTCGGCAATCATTGGAGGCTTTTGTAGTCCTTATTCCTGGCGAATGCCTTGGTGGCCACGTCCAGGTTTAGAGCGTTCAGTGCTTCAGTGCCCAGAATGTGCCAATCTTCATCGGTTACCCCCAGTGTTCCCAGACGATACGCAGCCCTGTATTCTCGTCATTGCACTTCTCTCTTCTCTCTTCTCTCCTCTCTTCTCTCTCTCTCTCTCTCTCTCTCTCTCTCTCTCTCTCTGTCAATCCTTAGAAAACGTGGTATAAATAAAAATTAAATAAAAAATGACCCACTCAAACTGCTTATCCTCAATATATTGATATATCTGATTGGAGAAGGGCACCTCCATAGCACTCATTGCGTACATGTGAAGGCAGAAGACTTTATTGCCGGAAAACCCGACCACGAAGCCCTAAACGTTTGTATCTTTTAAAGTCCGAAACTAGAAAAGAACCTTCGAAACCCGTTTTCTTCGTGTACTGCGCTTGACATATAAAAATGCTGAACTCAGGCTAACTACTTAGTGACATACAGTGCGTTCCGTAAGTAAAGGAACACCCAAAAAAATTCGTTTTCGGCTCAAAAATCTCAGAAATTCTTCAAATAATCTGCACCATTGGATTCAGCGTGAAAAATGGACCTTGTTTTGTAAAATTAGAAAAAAATATTCAGAATGTCGTCAGAAGCAATCGTCAACCGAAAAAGGGTTTTTGCAACTGTTACATAAGTAAAGGAACACCCTTGAAAATTAACATTCATTTAAGAATTAAAAGTGGTAAAGGGTTTTTGCATAAATTAATTATCGATAGGTCCTCCTCCACCTGCATCGAGGTCAAATTCTCAGTGGCGCTTCGAAGACGCGCAATTCTGATGAATTCTGACGTCGCCTGTTCTTCAAGGCATGGAGCTTCTGGAAGACAGTCGGAAAAGTGCGATTTTGTGCGCAGATTTTCCACAAATGCCCCAGAATAGTTTTCGAATGGATTCGCATCTGAAAAACATGCCGAAACACTCCACGCATGCTCCAGATGATTTGTCTTCAAAAATTCTGAAAATCTCTGACGTTCATTGACGCATTTAAATTCTGAATAACACTTTCCGACAGCGGAAAACACTTCGTAAATGTTGTCGAGAAACGTCAATGTTGGCAGTGTTCGTCCGTGTGCGCAGAAACTTCTGATGAACGTGACGCTAGTGTTCTCCCAGCGTCCCAGGCATTGTAGTGATGCAAGAATTCTCATCTTGGTGCTCCAAATCATGTCCTCAGATGAAAACAACTTCGAATTGAACGTGCCGCATGGAATTGAACGTGTCCAAGGAACATTCTGATGCGGTCATCACAGGTGTCTGCAGTCCTTCGACAGACGCAGGTGCTGGAGAAGGATCCTTGATGGTTTGGAAGTTTGGAGCCGATTCACGCTAACGTCTCGTGATCAGGAGTTTCTACGAACGCGGCTGAACACTGCCAACACTCAGAAGGTTCTCGCCAGCGTGCGTTTACGAAGGATTTTCAGCTGTCGGAAAGTTTTATTCAGAATTTAAATGCGTCAATGAACGTCAGAGATCCTCAGAATAAATCATCTGGAGCATGCGTGGAGTGTTTCGGCATGTTTTTCAGATGCGAATCCATTCGAAAACTATTCTGGAGCATTTGTGGAAAATCTGCGCACAAAATCGCACTTTTCCGACTGTCTTCCAGAAGCTCCATGCCTTGAAGAACAGGCGACGTCAGAATTCATCAGAATTGCGCGTCTTCGAAGCGCCACTGAGAATTTGACCTCGATGCAGGTGGAGGAGGACCTATCGATAATTAATTTATGCAAAAAACCTCTTTACCACTTTTAATTCTTAAATGAATGTTAATTTTCAAGGGGTTCCTTTACTTATGTAACAGTTGCAAAAACCCGTTTTTTTGACGATTGCTTTTGACGACATTGAAATTTGAATGGTGCATTTTCATTTACTGTACGGTTTTTCTACCAGTTTAACAAGGTCCCACGCTGAATCCAATGGTGCAGATTATTTGAAGAATTTCTGAGATTTTTGAGCCGAAAACGAAATTTTTTGGGGTTCTTATACTACGGAACGCACTTGGATGCATTTAAAATTATCATAAGAAGCAGTTTAGTGCATTAATCAGGCACACAAAAGCAGAGAGCGAATCTACGTGGAAAAGTGAGCACAAAGAAAAAAAGACAAGAAGGTTTCTGCGAATAAATAAATATCCACACTAATACTGACCATCATTCTTTGTTGAAAACCAGGATAGCATCCAGCCCTAATATTGAGTATTCCATTTCCAGAACAGCAAACAAGGTCTTCATTTTCAGTGTTGAACGCGATACTGTTACAATTGGGCTCCTAAATTACAGTATTAAAAAATGTATTTTATTTTTTATCACGAAAAAAAAAGGGCTAGCCTAGCCAAGCTGTGCTTATTCCGTAAAACTCACTTTCAAGGATTCAGAGTTTATGATCAGATTCATATACAGATTTATGATTCAGAACCAATAAATTCCAATCAACAGTGTCCCCGACCTGATACAATAATTCCTTTGTAATCGCATTGTAGACTTGAGCAACACCAGTGTCGTCAACAACAGCGAGGAACTTTCTGAGAAATTGATATTTTTTATTGTTATCTAACTAAAATCAATATAGCCTAAAACATCATACGTAGGTATAAAAGTTACAAGTCTAGGCTAGGCGTAAGTAAGTTACAAGTTCAGGTTTAACTTGAGACCTGATGTCAAATTCAAAAATAAATAAAATGTGAGCAACCTGGAGGAGCTGATGTCAATACACCGCACGGAAGACGACAATTGTATCAGTTGGACGGGAAACGGGTTGTCGACGAAGATTTTGCACACCTAATTGCGTAATAATAAGGTCTAATAATTCTCTAATTGTAAATGAGAGGATGAGTGGTTACAATGTTGGTGCCTCAGTCGTTTCTTGATGAAACGTTACCGACGATAAATGAGAAATATCTAAAGTTACAAGTTAGAAGGCTATACCATAATATAAGACGCTACCATAAGGCTAATTAGAAGACGCCATCGTACAATGAGTGAACAAACTACCCTACAAAATGTAGATAGGACGCGTCGACTTCACTGATACTATACTGTCTCACGTAGAGATTATCAAAAAGTAAGAGAGTCTACAGATCTTAATTCTTGGAGCAGAATTGAACTTTTCTTAGAAATAAACATACCAGTCCGTCTCTCATCCCAGCTAGTATTGTTTCCTTGCCAGGAGGGCCGCCTGTGACCTGGAAGTGCTTATAAGAAGGCTGTGAATCGTCACAACAGACTACCTATGGAGCTTCTTGGCACTAAAATATTGATATAAATGTATACCACGAAGGAATCATAAGAAGAGTGTAACAATTTGTGGCAGACAGTAGACTTGCGTAATCCGACATTCTACATGTTTAAAGGGTCAGGCCGTTTAAATACCCCTATTTTTATAATCCATCTGATCTTTATGTTCAAATATAGTAGGATACGATATTTTTTATTTTCAAGAGCAAAATAAGCAGTATTCAACAATTACATTGCCGTCATACCAACTATTTTCGCATTTGTCACGCCCCTCGCGCTAATTGGCCATACGCAAGTGCCACGCCATAGACATTTGCCAATAGCCGAAGGGGGTTCCCCGTCGTGGAAATGCGATAAATAGTTGGGTATGATGGCATGGTAAATTGCTGAATACTACGTGATTTTGCGCTTGAAAATAGAAAAAAATCGTATCCTACCTATATTTGACATAAATAATCAGATAAAATCATCAAAAATAGGGGTCATTTGAAATGGGCCTGACCCTTTAACGTAAATAGTTCCTGAATCCCCGTTAACTATCACTTATGATAAATTGTCATTATTAACTACAGTACCTTAATATACCGTATTTGCGAGTCGAGAAGCCATTCCTCTGCTTATCCTTTCTGACCGTAACACTGAAGTCGACGCTCTTGACAAAGGATTATGTGAGGCGCACACACCTAAAGTTTAAATAAAGCGTATGGCACGTGGTTTGAAACTTTTGAATAACTGGTATTGTGCCATTCGTGCGGGCATCTCCTACAGTTACTACGTCCTGGAATCTACAGGCAAAACACCAAGGAAATGAAATGGTAACTACCAGACAATATTTTTTTTCCCCCCAAATTAAAAAAATTAAAAAAAAACGATACCGTAATGACACCAATGCTTCTTTATCTTTTCAACCATTGAATTCGAGATTTTCGTTTTCTTTGTCTCCGGAAATTTGACGGTAAATATGAAGACAATCGGTTAGTTGGATCTGAAGAAGAATCAAAAACTTTCTGGATGTTCGAGAAGTTCGGAATAAATTGATATCATGAAATGTTCTTGTGGGGTCTATCCAAGAAGCGGTTGGCTAAACATTTGTGTGAAAGAACAGAGAATAGGAAGAGAAGAAAGTCAACTGATGTTGGTCCACTACACACGTCGTTGGCCCGTCACCAAATGGTTTTATCTAAAAAAACCATCCGGTGATGGTTCGAGACGGTCGTGACATCTGGTGACCAACGATGACGGTTCGATGAAAACTTGGTCACGATTGGCTGTGGCCCACGAAAAAAAACCGAGCCGTCACCAAATGGGTTCACTACTTTCCTATGTACTTGGTTCGCTAACAGTTACACCAGTGGGCAACTCGGCTGATTGAAGTTTTTAAGGGACGGGCCCATCAAAATAAACCATTTTTTTTTTTTTTTTTTTTTTAAACAGGGGTTTATTATAATACCAGCGGCTGTCGCCGCGAGGCGTCTTCCAATATCGCTGATGGTCGCTATGTTCACTGGCTATATCTATAAGTAGAGGCAATCTTTCTCGCAAGAATAGTTTCTGGGGAAAGAACTTAGTTCTGTTGACTATATTACCTAAATTGTCTGCAAATGTTTACTCTATGACATCGACAAAATTGCCAAAGCTAAACAGCGCATATTATAGTGGCTGATTACGCCGCATGTTTCTGGCTCTCGGAATGTTATAAAGGAGGAAACAAAAAAAAAAAAAAAAAAAAAATTCTTTCTTTTTCTTTTTGAACCCATATCAATATTGACAGGTTAGAACATAGTTTCTGTGACTATATCCTCCTAAATTGTCTGCAAACTTGCTGGACTTACAATATCGAAAAAAAAAAAATTTCAAAACAAAAAGGAATGTGACTGGATGATACGTCGCAAGGTTTCGCTGGGCTATATAAGTAGAAGTAAACATTTGTCGAAGGAATGGTTTCACTTTGTTATTTCCTTTTGAACCTACACCAATATCAAAACGGGGATATAACTTAGTTTCTGTTGACATCTTCCTCCTAAATAAGACCGGCGCCACGGGGAACACAAGTTGAGCACACATCGATGCCATTGACAGGAATTATTATAATTGCGAATATGATTCTTGAATTGCATGGAACGGGGATCTCGGCCTACTTCCCACAATCGCTCGAACGATACCCGCAAGCATTCTTATACGGCAGCCTTGTAGCGTTCATGGGCGTTCGTAGGGAGGTGCCCTGCAGGGGTGTTCTTTGAACTCTATCGTTCGGCATGTACTCCGCGCCTTTGGTGTACATAAACTTTTGTGGGGTGCTCATGTGAGCGATCCAGAATGGCAGCAAGCAATTGGAGGTTCTTGAACATTATCGCTCTGTCGATACTCCGCTTCCTTGTAGTATAATGCAACATTTTTTGTGGCATTCGAGTGAGCGTCCGCAATGGCGTTGGTCGTATATGCAGTGAGTGTACGCAGTCTGCGAGTGCGTAGCTCAGGGCTGGATTCACGTAGGTTGCTCAAGGTGAGGATAATCTCACGTCGAAAGGCAATATGGAAAAATTTTTTATAAGAGTATAAAACTAAAGCTTAGAAGAAAAAAAAAAAAAGAGAAAAAAAAAACGAGAAAAAAAGGAAAAACGCTTAGTTCGGAGTCTTAGACTATCGTTGATTGGTGGCCCGAAGTGGTTGGCCTGATGTCTGTGAACTTTGTGCCGCAGAAGAAAGAATCGAGGAGAAACGGCCCGAAGATTAAAACCCACACAATAATTCCACATATTATATGCAGCCTTTTTTGGAGTTTTGTGAGGGGGCGCTCGGGAGTGAGAGGCTCAGTGCACGGGGAACGTGAACTACTGAACAATCCTACAACCTGAGCTTAACGCACATCATCAAACACACAATCAATCAAACAACAAACAAACAAAGCTCCAACTTTATATAAAAGATATGTACATAAATTAGGCTCACTTATCCCGCTGAAATTTTCGGTGTCGATAAATCAAAAGTATACGTAGAAGACCACAATGCCCCTTTTTTTTTTCGCGTGTCCCGGGGGAATGTGGCTATATGGACAGATAGTCTCCCGGGTCCCAATCAGAGCGAGGTTTCCTCGGGAGACGCGGTAAGGAAATAAGGGGCAATTGTTGGTCTTCTACGGTATACTTTTGAGTTTATCGACACCGAAAAATTTCAGCGGGATAAAGTCTAGCCGTAACTTAGTTAATATATTAATAAATTTATACAAATTAAAAAAACATGCAAACTATAGGTTTATTTTGATGGGCCACCCTTTTTTAACATTGTGAAACGTATCGAAACTTTTTTTTTACGAACATCTATCATTGGTGCATTAAAATAAGTCAAAGATCAAGTGTTTTTTGTGTGTCAGAAAAGAGGGGGTAAGCCAAGTAAAGAAACCCACAGCCAGCTTCTGATATCATCGCCCTTTCTCACGAGTCATGCAGCGTATCCGCTGGAGGTGTGCCAGTACAAGTGCTCACGAAACCGTTTCTCTGTTCAATATTTTCACCAGAATGCGTATCTAAAGAATCATTTTGTTCTAGTCGATTTTGTATCATATATAGATAATTGGGCCTAATGTGGTAAAACGACTTTCAAAAATACCGACCTACCTTTTCGAGCCCTTAATAAAGGTAATAAAGACTAGCTAATGATTTAAGACTACGGTACTCGGATTCTCGTGGAAAACTCCGCGAGTTAGGGGAGGAATTAGGCCGGTCAGCACAATAATGCTCCCGAGCGTTGGAGCAGAATGTTTAGGCAATAAGTACCTGTCTTTGTGTAATCCATGCACGGTACTGAACATAAGCTGATAACATGCGAGTGTGCCATCCACACAACCAACTGAAGGTAATATTATAGTAAAATAAAATTGTTTCAAATGCTTGCTACTGGACTAACAACTTTGGATGCTGTCCATTCTATCAGTAAGAAAGGCTACTCTCTCCATGGGGACGTCCGTAGTCAATAATGTACAGTAGGCACGTGCCGAGCGTAGGACTCGGGAATCCTAAGGCTCGGCACGTGCCTACTGTATTTTTTTCTGTCAGCAAGTTGGTAGATAGTACATAGTAGCGTAGCTAAAAGTTATTCTATGCATACAAATAAAGACAAATATTATAGTAGGAAAATTTAAACCCACCAACAACGTATTTTTGTTTGGTCGGCCCATAAAGTGTCCATACCACAAGAGTGGATTCCCTAAATGTTTAAAGTCGCTTCTTTTTTAATTATTTTCATTAAAATCCTAAAAGTCAATTTCATCGTTAGCGATCAGCTCAGCAAGCTCATAATGTGTTGCTAGCACAGGTAACGTTGTGAGCTGTGTAACTTGCGCATGTGCTGTGAGCTGTGTAACTTGCGCATTGGCCTCTAAAACATACCATGTGTAAAACTCTCACCTAATCTCGTGTACAACTGCACATGCTTGTTTGAACCTCCAATCACAACAAATTGTCCGCCATTAAAATATTCCATACAAGTCGGGTCAAAGTCCAGCGTTCGGTCTTCTTTGACCACCTAAAGAAATTAGATAATTTCGCGCATTTAGTTTCTTAACTTGTGGTGTTCCTGGTGCCTAATTCGTTAGAATCCCCGATATCATCATTCCGAAGTTTCATAAAAGTATGCTGAAAGTAAGTAGGAAATTCTTACCCTATTTCCTTCCAAATCGTAGAATGAGAGTGTCATCGCCCAATCGGTAATGCACAGAACTTCACCGGTTTGTCTAAAGAACAGCTATATAACAACCAACAAATTATGGAGAAACAAAGGCAAGGAAAAAAATCAAAAGTCACCGATTGTGTCGATTTGCAGGACTGAAGCGAAGAGCCCACACTGGTTCCCCACCGGGACGGCCGATCTTGACCACCGACTCGTCGCTCTGCAAAGGTATTAATAATCTGCATCTGTCTTCTAGCGCCTTCTCTCTCTCTCTCCTCTCTCTTCTCTCTCTCTGTGTCTCTCTGTCTCTCTATCTCTCTCTCTCATATTGACCCTGATTGCGTCCAATTTTTTTGTTTACAACTTCACAAAAAAAACTAACCGTCACCAACGTCGACGTCCTCCTCACGACTACGGTTCCGTCAAACATTCCGACTGCGTAAAGTGACCCATCCGAAGACCAAGCACACGAAGTACACCGACCGGGCACTCGCTGTTTCTGAACGTTCTTATCCGCACTCGTCCAAATGCCTGCAAGAATTTCCTAGAATTTGGAATCGACGAAGCACCTCCTGGAGGAAACTAGAAACTGGGTGAAACTGAGAAAGATATTTACTAAAGCTGATGAGAAGGTACGCGGCGGCTGCGCCCTGTGGAATGCGAACCTTTTGAGGTAAGGAAGGAGTTAGTGGTTAGCGGTCAAAAAAAATCTGAATCTGGATTAGCTGAATAATTTATAACTGAAAACCCACCATAGTCGCTTGTAGCACAACTGAGAAGTATAGGCGCCACCGGAGAGAAAGCGATGCATTGAATTGGCTCACTGTGACTGAAAAAAAGACTGAATTACTAACTTCAGAGGGCACAAACTTGTAATTTCGCAAACTTAATAGCTTACCATTATATCCTTTTTTTGCTGACGAGGATACAGTAATACATAAAAACTACACTAACAACCTGAAACATCTGTTTTGTGGGATCTGGATTTTGCCTTACATGCATTTTTCTACATTTTGTTTCTGCAATAAACCCTTATAACTAGTTAAGGTCCCTCATTTTTTTCAAGAAGCCACATACAAACGATTCGCAAGATTGTGAAAAAAATGCAACCGATAGGCAACAATTGTGCGTCTGCGCATTAATTAGTAAGAAATAAATTTGATTACGAGCCAACTGCGCAAGGAGTAATTCGTAGCCCAAAGAAGGGTATGGGTATTATTATAAGAAAAAAGGAGGCGAATGAATTGTGAGTGTTAGGTTTTGAACTGATGACGGCCGTATTCACCAACACACCGGGAGACCTTCCTGGCCTCCCCGGGGAGCTAAAGTGCTAGTGCGTAGAGAGTGCGAGAGCAGAAGAGATTCAGAGCGCTCGTGAGCCTAGGGAGGAATAGCATGTGTGTTGGTACGGCCTCTGCAGAGGTTGTCTTCTAGGGCTTACGTAAAAGGGTTGCCGAAACATTTCTGTGTGAACCTATATCATAACAAACAAATAAAATAATTATGCGCCCTAGGGTACCACGACGAGCCACCAAAATACAACTCGTTGCTGATTTCCCTCCGCACCTATATTTCAGAGTTCCTTCATGTTGTTCAGTCCATAAAATAATCGTTTTATCAGCGCTTCCAGAGGCAAAACGCTCGCCGTCGAAGGACCACGCAACAGCGTAGACGAGGTCCTTGTGCCCTGAATGAAAATTATACTTGAAGGCTATGCGTGCTAAGTAGGCGGAGTTGTGCGCCAAAGGTGCGCCAGAGTGGTGCGCGAAAAGTGTGCAAATCCAGTTGGCACTTTACCAAAAGTGCAGTGCCCCCTCAAAGAATTGCGCTCCTTCCGTGCCTGCTAGGGGGGTGTCCGCCACTGCTCTGCGGCGGACTTTCTTTTCTGCGCGGCGATGGCGCCAAAGTCCGTTTGTGAGTTGGACATACCTTTCAAAGACTGTAGCAATGTGCCGTCAACACCGTCATATATAAGAACCTTTGTGTCCGCGGCCACTAATAACTCCGATCCGTCAGGTTTGAACGCCAAATCATGCACACAACATCTGAATGGAAATATACGTAGAAAAACAAATAGTTGCCATATTTTCATTACCCTTGATTATTGATTTCCGATAATTACACTTTTGATGCTGGGTCTGCAACGAACTCTGCCCCATAGCCAGTTTTTCTAGCTATGCAGGCTAATAGGCCCCAAAAGATTAAAGCGGTATGGCACGTTGTCTATGAAACGCATAATGGAGAATTGCATCCCTATGCATACGCAGATTGTGCCAAATCGTGCCCTGCTCGAAACTTCTCAAGACATGTCAGAACCTGCCCTATGGCCTAAGTAAACAAACAAAAAA
>JAANDG010000587.1:0-89664 GCA_036852015.1 Pelodera strongyloides | reverse complement strand
TCTAACAGTTGGCGCTCAAAGAACGTTCGGTTTATTTTGTGAACCTTGATCAGATAGGGATATATTTTCTCGATTTCTCGCTACAAAATTGACAAGAAGCGAACTTCATACTGAACTGAAGCTATTTTTCGTATTGTGACTTACGCCTGCGCAGGCGTGGGTAAAACACACATAGAAAACGGAGTAACCATTTGGTGACGGTTCCCTGGTTTTTCATGGGCCAGCCCATTTGGTGACCATATGTGACTTTCTCGTGAAGTTTCTTCGAAAATCGTCATCAACTGGTCACCAAGTGGTCACAAACGAGTCATCAAATGTTTTTTTTTTGGTGACTTCTGCCGCTTCGGGGGTTATTTCGTTTTCAAAGTTTATTTGAATGTTGCAATTTCTATCTTTGAATCAAGATATCAAACATGTGTCGCTCGCCGTCATTATGCCTTTTTACATCTGTAAAGCAAAAGATTTATTGTTAAATATACCTTGCAACCAGTTTCAAGAAATTTAGTATAAAACCTTTGAAGATAAATGACACACCCATGAGCTCACAAAAATTCCTCCGTATTTTGCTTTTAAGCTTTTGGCTTTGAAATATAGCTTTTGGGAATCAATTTTTCAAAGTCTTTATTATTCTTACTTACCATTGTTAATCGCGTCCATACTATTGTTCTGTTTTCTGTACGCATTACATTGTTTTATACACCGTAACGCTCGTTTGCTTGCAGTTCAAAAAATCGCGGGAAAATAGATTTTTCAAAACCAATCGATAGTTCCTATTAAACACTATGATTGAATATATATTTCTACTCGTTCCCTTCGTGCAATTGATCTACAAGGTCATCCTAAAGGTACTATACTTTGGTAATTTTTTATAATTATTTAATCATAATCTCTGCGCCGCCTACGCCATTGCCTAGCCAATGAATAAGGCTAACCGCGTTCTATTGCGTAACAGACTACAATGCGTGGACTTATAACGTGCAGTAAAGCGTGTTGACTCTGCCTTATTGTTAGGTATCCTGCTTTTCATGTGAAAAATTGCATCAAAAACAGCTGTTGGGGTCACTGGTCTTTTGTTATAAAGGATAAGAATAGACACATGTATATATATATATAATCAATCACCAGACTTGCAACAGTGCCTGTCTGAGCTAGTGTGATGCTACTTGATATTAAACGTAATTAAAGCGGTATAACATTCGATTTTTGAAGCGTTTTCTGGACAGTGAGGACTTTCCTGAGGACTTCTTGTGAACTTCCCGACTAACTTCCCTTTAAAACAAAATTTTCGCTTTCTTCGTTCAGCGTGATCCTCTTCCCTTTAAAATCATTAACATCCATTTAAAATGTTAATTCGCCATTAAAATTTCAAGGGAGAAATATCGGCGAGTTTCAATCACGTGTTCTTCTTATCGAAATTTTCCGCGAAAAAAAAGTTGGCGTTTGTCTGCAAAAGATAACTCTCAGTACTGGAAACGTGTGATGAAGACCACTGATCTGTAGAGATATCGGGACAATTGTTGCAATTTTTCAATAAAAACTCAGTCTACTGCGCGGCGGCATATGCAGAAAGGTCGCGCGCGGCACCATCGCCACATCGGCGCGGAAACTTCGCAAAAACGAGGTTGGGAGGCGCATTCGCCGCGGCGTATGGATAATTAATAACATCCAGATCTTGACACCGGCCGGAGCTTCGCAATTGTAATTGCGGGAATCGCTATTTATCCAAAGGTAAGATGGATTAATAGCGATCCCGCAATTGACTTGCTTCTCGGGTAATGATCTAATATTATGCCAGTGAAACATTGGGATTTGTTGCTATAACTAAAATAACATCGTCCAATCTTTTCCAAAGCTGAAGTTGGCAAATCGCAAATGTGAAACACGCTGTTTTGCGTCGGTCATATATGCATTGGTATCATTACAGTATAAATTGTTCATTGTCAAATTGTAATATTTAGATATCAATCAACGAGAAATACCGGCCGGTTTTTTGAAACGCATCGTAAACTACTGAATTATTACGTATTTATGTTAAATTGCTGGAATTTAGCTCGATTTTTAACACCAATTTAGGTGTATTTGCTTAAGCTGCATAAGAATGCTGGTCTACTCGATGTGTTCCAAAAACCGGCCGGTATTTCGCTTTAACGAAGACGGCTCGCATGTTAGAACGTCAAAAAGCTGTAACATAAAATAAAACCCAGCGTAGTGATCTATTAGTAATTGTTATTTCAAAATCCACGTTATTGCCTATCCTGTAGAATCGTAGACTTCAGAGATGTTGCAAAAATGGGTAATTGTTGATTACTCCATATATACAGTACTGTCAATCAATGATAATTGCCTATCAATCGATAAGTATCGCCCTTTGTTTTTGGTCCCCCTTCTCCCACAAACCTCTAGTACTTTTCGTATCACGACAAGCAGCAGTTTTCATTTCGTTGAAAACGTTGTGTCATCCTATCTCCTCCGCTAATACGGGTACCAGAGTACGCGTGACGAACCCAGTCACGCCACATCCACGTGCGTTCGTATCTTATGTGGGCGGAGCTTATCTTATGAATTGCTGAATATGTACTGTAGTCGGTGCAGGTGCACGGGGATATGTCAAACTGAATCAGTGTGTGACGCGAATTTTACACGCGCTTGGTACGCGTCGTGCACACTGCACACGTGCTTTTTAGGGCGACGACCTGACCCGGACCCGTCCGAGGTCGGGTGCTCATGAACCGAGTCACGTGGTCAACCAGATTGTATCTGTCCGAGACAACTTTTTGATCTTATTGAACTCTGAGAACAGGGTAGATACGCTCTGAAGGTTAGAGGGTTACGTAGAACAAATAGTGACGTCATAATAGACCACTGTTTTTCTCTCTCTCTCGCTCCCTCGCTCCCTCGCTCCCTCTCTCTCTCTCTCGCTCTCTCTCTCTCTCTCTCTCTCTCTCTCTCTCTCTCTCTCGCTCTCTCTCTCTCGCTCTTTCTCTATTTTAAAGTACAGTTCGATGGCTCGTCTAAAGGAAGCTTGTTATGTAGTTGAAAAAAGATGATGAAGAAAACAGAAGACGCTCAGCTAAAATAGTGTAAGAGAGAACGGGAGGTAATAAGCTTCAATATTTCGCCACACAGCGGCCATATTCACCACTCAATTCCCCACGGAGAATTCCCCGTCTTTTTTTGCTGCTTGTCTCACATTAGAATGCTATTTTCTGTCCCCAGGGACTATTTCGCCGAGGGAATCCGAGTGGTGAATATGGCCTCTGGACAAGTCTAAGAATAAGTGTGGTCGAAAGTGGTGAAGTTCGCAAAAACTTGTTTATTTCTTAGTAGTCCTCCAAGTCCCCCATGGCCTTATTAGAATTTTAAAATCTTTCTACCGCCCTAAGAGTCAAGTCCATGTCCTCTAACTCTAACTCGGGTGCATTTGTTTCCACGTGGAGTCTTGAGTATTTTCTTATCAAATTATCGGCATTTCGATCACTTATCAGTTCATTTTTCTCTAGTTTCGTCGCTAATTCGCTCTCACGTGGTGCTCTAGTTCGCCCCTTTCAAGGCGAGCGCTCTATTTTAAAGTGGTATAACAGCCGACTTTTGAAACGTGGTATTCTAATGTAGCTATGCAAAATGCACGATAGGGAGTATTTTCTGCGCGATACTGAGCACATGGGAATGCAGTTGTTTCACAATACGTTTAAAAAAAAACAGTTATATCGCTTTAAAGCGAGTTCAATCAATAACTTGGAAAATCAAGCTTGGATAAACAGAATTTGAGTGGGTACTGTAGTATACATGCAAATTATCAAGCTACAAACTAAAAGTACAATATTATTATGTTGCTAATGAAGCTAATGTAGGTACAAGCTAGTTTTTTTTAATGTAAGGCATCAATGCTTATGTTTAAAATCGGCCCGTCCGCAATATTTACGTGTACTTCGAGCCTAAAAGTTTAAACCCTTCTGTTTACAACTTTTTGTGAGTTTAGATTAAAGACTTGAACCCGGCACTAGAAACTAGCCGATAAGCTATCATTCTAAAGCGCATCGCGACGCTCCCAAAATGCCTGATAACATGGTGTAAGCAGCTATTTTTAACAAAGCTGCCGGGCATAGTTCAAATTTTTCCTTCATAAACAGAAGTTGAACGAGTGTAAGTTGTAATGAAAATGGAATTGGGAAATGACCTGAAAGTCAAGATCAGCCCTCAAACCTTCATACCGACATAAAACAACAAAGCAACACATTTTATAAGAATAGAATACTTATTAGAAGCTAAGCAGCTTTCCCCCCTACACTTATGCCAACTTTGACTGAAAGTTAAATAAAAATTCCATAAAAAATACCAACGAGTGGCAAATCAAGTGAAAAATACAGCCGATAAAATAACATAAAACGCCATGTTTCAGAAATAATTGGGTTGCCAAGTATTGGTTCTCAAAAAGAAGTACAAACAAATCTCAATGTTTCACTGATATGATAAAAGTCGATGTTAATCACAATTATCACGGTTTGGGATAAATTCCCCTTAGACCAAGGGTGCCCGGGGACATCAGGGGGCAAGACTGCTTCCAAACGGAATCTTAAATAATAAATAATAATAGTAATTAAATATTCATATAAAATTTGGAGAGATGTATGCATATAAAATCTAATAACTAACCTTTCCTTGTCTTAGAATTAAAAGAAAAATGATCGAAGTTATCTCTAATACATAAATTGTAGAAGTGCTGAAACCTGGAGCTAGAGACTACCATGAACAAGACCAAGAACACGATAATTAGGAATAAGCAATTACAGTAATTATCCAATTTTTAGGTAATTGCGGAGAACAATGGCGAGTACAAGAGATACCGAGGTGGTCAAGACTTCGAAGTACCAAAACTCACGCAGATTGAGAACGGAATGAGGTAAATTATAGATTTTTTGTGCAAATCGATTACTTTTTCATCTTTTTCCTCAGCACTCCACACCACTAATTACCACGGGCACTAAGGTAACTAAGGCCACTAATCACTAAAGTCACTAAGGTCACTAAGGTCACTGAGGTCACGAAGAAAAGGTCATTACTAAGGTCAGACTCGCCTAGAACAAGACACGTCAGGCCAGCATTTATTGTCTCATAAGCCTGACTCACCCTCATAAGTTTCCAAACTTAGTAATTGGGAACAATTGCTCTAGAAGCAGGCATATCTACGATAGTCCGAGGCGAAGGTAATTAAGCTGGCTTCTAATTAACCTATCGCCTTGATTTATGTAATTAGCTTAATGTCCAAGTGTACAGCTTGTGTTGTTTGTGTAGATGTTAATTGACGATATAGTTCGGCACCTTTTTGCTTCGTTCTCACTTTTCGGAGCGTTGAAAACCTTAGTAGATATTCAACCAAACTCCATAATGCCTCTATATCTAATTCTCCAATAATCTTCGTGTTTCGTAATGTACCCTAATAGTCTAATGTACCTTGTGAGGGCAATTAATTAACTCGACTAGCCTGTTACTGGCATTCAATAAATCCTCAACATCCAAATCAAGTTGTTGCGGTTTAATTACCCAAGTTTGAGGTTAGCATTAACCCCAAGACCATACGCATCCTAAATCAGTACTAATGAGGTCCTTGTGTCATGCAAGATCGATACTAATCATCTACTGATTCCATTCAACTTTCTTCCTTTAACTACGTTCTCGGACGCGCAGACGCGCGCGTAGCTAGCCGCGCAAATTGGAGTGCACGCGTAGCTAGCCGCGCTTTTGTGAACGCGCGCGTACTTTGGCGCGTTCCGCGCAGTTTGCAAAGTACGCGGATAGGTGCGCGGTAAATTTGGGTTTTTATTTCCTGCGTGGAGTACCGTAGCCAGCAACTGTACTTGCCGCAAAACTGCAGGAAAAAGTGCAAAAGCGCCCAAACGGCGCACAAAAAAAGTTCCGAAACTAAATTTTTTCAAGTATAAGATGTTTATCCTTGTTGTTATTCTTTTTTCTTATGTTTGACTTTGTTGTTAGCGCATCGTTAAGCTTATAGTCAGTTGTTCCAGCTTATAACGTGAAGTTTGCCTACAAATATTGCCCGATTGCGCTTATATCCACTTTTTGTGTTGTTATGTATTGTACATAAAACTTAAGAAGATTGCAGTTCATGATGAATGGCTGGGTCGTCGATCGGGACTTCGAAGGCACCAGGTACAGTGTTCAAGGTATGTTGTATAGTTTCTGCGCGTTTCGCGTGTGGGCTTGCATTATGTAATTATTTGAAAGAAAGAAAATGCTGTTTTGGCATAAGAAGCTCAAAAAATTTAGTAAGTAGTTTTAGTAAGCAAGTGCCGGTTGTGTCTAATTTGGATATGAGGCGCCATAAGCTCTTTCGTATAAATAAGTGCTTATTTTTATGGCTGCATCCACAAATGTTCTAGGCTTTAATGGACATCACATGTGCTCCGTGCTCCCATTCTTTAAGCGATTTAACAACTACGTGGCGTTTTCCAGGTAGTTTTCTTTGATTTTCCCGTTTTACTTATGGATGTTTCCTACAATTTGCATTATTTGCAATCAATTATTCCGTGTGTGTTTAGATGATGTTTTTGAAACGGTGTTTATGTGTTTCCCCATCATTATGTAATTTTCTTTATTTAGCTTCAGAGGCCATTTTCAATACTCCATTCCCTGAGAGGGGAAATAATGGCGTTTGCCTTGACATTCTCAATTCTCACTCTCGAATTCGATTGCTATTTTGTATGTTGACAGTGAGAAGTCAAAGCCTCGTAGCAATTCATAGGTGAATATAGCTGTAACTTTTTGAACCCTAAAATTTTTAATTGAATTGTAGTGCTCCCGCTGCACCCGAACCAGGGCCAAAATGCGCTAAAGTTTGTCCACAAGAATTGGTTTCCCGGATTCGGATAACTGGTATAACCTGCTACCTGATGTATTCTGTGCTATGATTAGGTGTGTCCTGCCGTATGTTGATGTTATTTTTAGTTATTTTAGTCTACATTTGTAAATTACTTTGGCGTATGACTTAAGCCGAGTCGAAGACCTAGACCTGCAGAGTTTATTCTGCTAAAAGTCATTATATTACATTACGTTGAACGATAATATATTCAATTTAGATCACATACAAACCAAGCTGTTGGCGACGGTCGACGAGCACAGTCTGCATTCCACAGGTTGGTAATAAGGGCTTATTCTTCTTTTTATTATAGCATTCATATGTAGTATGCAGTATAGTATGTAGTATGTAGTATGCAGCATGTAATAATATGTAGTATACAGCTTGTATTAATGCAATAGGTTATGTAGTAAGTGTCCAGCTTATGTAATGACTGTGTGTCACTCTACATACTCTAATGTGTGTCAATAAGAAACCAGTTAAGTTGCGTTAAGTAGTTTTTCTTATTATTTTCAGATTTACTTCCTTGCGAAATGTTTGACTGTTGTGGATGTGTTAAATTCGAATAACCGTTGGAATTTGGAATCCCGGGTGTTGAATGCTCGTGAGATGCGGTTGGAGTCCATAAGACGAGTAAGAATAGAGGCTGCTCAACAGCCTGAGCGTCTGGTGCTTAAAACTTTCCCTGTTTCGTTTACAGTTTATACGTTTAAGTTTATACGTTTAATCTTTTCGTTTTATACCTCTGATCTGTGTTGTATAAGTAGAAGGAATATTTACCCCCCCCCCCACCACACTGGCACTCGTAATGATTGGAAATGTATGTCTTTCTTTCATTGGTCATGATTTGTATATGTAATTATATATTAGGTGCCTTGTTTTTGTTTATATCGCACTTGTTACCATGTTCGAACCTTCTTCGTAATATCTACATGTTATTATTTTGTATGATGGTCAGCGTATATGTCTTGGCTACAGTCCATATATTAGTTAGTTGTTATTTATATATATCGTAACTCTTTTATATTTTTTTATACCCGGACCCGGCACATTAATGAAATGCTCATTATTTAGTATATAAGTTTGTTTAGTACCATATTTCTCTTTTTCTTTGTTATTATATTGTGTGATATGATTTTATCTACGCAAATAAATCAATTTGTTCCCTTTTTGAGCTTTTTATTTGGCTTTTGTATAGTTTTTATGGGCCGCTAAACTGCGAAAAAGTGCGAGGGGCAGGCATTGTGCATGCACGTGGTCCGTTTGCGCGCAGTGCAGCAACATTTTTGCGCGGACGCGCTCCTGCAATTCGGCGTCCGCGCAAATGCATTGCTGCGCTGCGCGTCCGAGGTTCAGAGAATCACGTACAAAACACAAATATTTCGACCGTGATCATGTAGCATTTTGATCTTTCAACACTTACGTTTCTCGTCTCTTATTTACGATTATTGTTATCATTTCGTAGAAATTCTACAAACAAAGGCATAAGGAGAAAGCTACGTTATTTCGGCGTGTCTTGCCGCGAGACACTCTTTCTAAGTGATTATCATGACGGGAAAGCAGGTTTTCTAGGTAAATTTCCATGTCATAGATACGATGAAATGTATAGGCGGAAGCGCTTTATTTGGACGAATATTTGAACTTTGATGTGAAAAGAATTTTATGAAGCCTAAAGCATACTGTGTCTACCTCCCGAAAGTTGGGCGTACATTCTGCGCGAGAGTCTGGCGAAGAACTGAGATAGTAAAAGCGGCAAAATTCAGGCTCCTATTTTTGTAAGCGCGCGCGACGCGCAAAATAATATTGACGCAACCTAAAAGCTTCGCTTTGGAGGAAAATGGCTTGAGTAGCTTGAGCATGTTTTAAGTTTGACTGTCTTGGTCCCCTCCCTAGGATTAAAAACTATTAGTGTATCAAAAACTACCATCAATATCAAAGTTCTTACTGTTTTCTGTTAATATTTGCACTTATATGGAAAAACACATAGCATCAAAACACGCAGAAAAAGTTTTGCAGGAACTCTTTGCTTCGAATAGGTTGAGCAATTTGGGAACTTTTCTTATCGATAGTTCTGTGGCTAAAGCGCCAGGCTACCAGTAAAACAACCCGGTTTCGACTTTGGCTTGCGTCAATCTAGACCTAGACCCTTCAAACCTTTATATTTGATTTACCAAAGGCAAACTTTCTGGTCTGGATATATGGTTCTAACAGTTATTATTGTTATTATTTCTTGAAGCAACCAGTTTTTGCTGAAAAATATCAAACATCGGCTGGTAGTATTTCCATAAATAGAACATTTATTTTCTAAGTAACTAAATCTGCGCACTATGTCTTGGAAAAAAAGTAATAAGAAAATACTACGAAATATAAAACGTTGTTATGATGATTTTGTTTGGTTATTAATAGAAATTGTGGAAAATGGCATGACTTTTTTGTAAACATGTTAGACAATCGACGAATGACAACTCATAGTGAATCAAAGGAAATTATTGTGAAATAATTACAAATCAGTAAATAATAATTAATAATTAATAATTACCTAAATTGGGAAGGAAATTTCAACCATAGCGCGGGAAATTTGAATATTTGAAACAATTTTAAAGCGGTCTTTTTGTGAAAAACACATTTCATTCCATTATGTTCTCTTTTGACACAGAAGCACACGCAATAGAACTTCCAATACGCTTTAAAAAAAAACGAAAAGCTCCATATAGTTATGTTTAGAGTTGTTCATGCTAATTCTGCTCGATCCTTTCCTATCTTCTTGTTACCGTAATACCGATCGCGCTCTTATCGAGCACATATGCAAATTAATCTATGCGAGCCTACTACGTCACGCGACTAAAGGGCTATCTATGGTACCTATCTATTGGTACCCTCCACCCGTCGGAAATGGTAGCTACCATTTTCCTACGTCAGCACCATTCACATACAGTGCTGTTCAAACCCTCGAACATTTGATCTCGTTATCTATCACTTCTTTCTTCTCTCCCTTCTCGCCTCTCTCTCTATCTCTCTCTCTCACTAGCTCTCTCTGCCTCTCTTTCTCTCACTCTCCCTCCCTCTCAAGCGCTTCTTTGTTTGACGCTAAACCTAAACATCAAAATCAAAGAATCAAGGTGTTTAATGCATGCACGACTTATTTTCCCAACATTAATTTATTAAAAAGTTATATTTGAACCTCTTTGTGAAAAGTAACACATATGCGTTTAGTTCGTTTTCGATAGACGTCGCACTAATAAAATGTTTAGCAGCAAGGAAGGTAATACATACCAAAATACCGTACCGAATCCGTATCCTAAGTCACAGACCAAATAAAAAATATTACCGAAATAACTTATTTATGTGATATGTGATATTGATCGACAGTGTGCTTCTGCATAGTTACTGTAGTTTTCTCAAACTAATATCTGACCTTGCGTTGATTTTATGACTAAATTATGACCATTTTTGCTTTCCCCGATGTTTGATTGTGATCATTGTTTGATTTCGAGCTTCTGGTTTTTTCCTACACGTTTTACACCAAGGAAACCCTGCTTTTTCTTTACTGTCGCTGAAATTTAGTGCCGTTTGCTTTTCTAGACACCTTCAATGTACAAGGTCTTGTTTTAATAATTTGTTACCTTGTAAATGTTTTACTAACGTTCTCGTTCAACTAAACTTTTAGAAATTGAAGTAACCGTAGGGCACCCCAAATAATGCTAAACGCCTGCCAATAGTGCGTACTCCTTTGATACTTGTTCCGCTCTTTTGATACGAACTTGTACCTAAAAAAAACTAAAATAGATCATGCTTCTTTGATACTAAAGTGTTCCTAACAAATTCCTAACAAATAAAATAAATTCATGCTCCTTTGCTGCTAACTTGTACACAGCCAACAACTGGCACGTGCAAACACTACCGCTCTTCCTCATTTTTTAGTTCATTAGGATCCTTTCAGCAATTTGAACCAGGACGAACCTCGGACCTAGACACGTCCTATGCACGTGCTTTCTTGGTCCTAGACCTACCCTATCCTCGGCTGGCGTTGGTGGTTTGATCTCATGTGTGTATGAGCTCTTTGCTTTGGTGTAATCGTGTGCTACAAAGCAATAGAGTCACACACATAAGTCTGCATATTACGTTTGTTTACCCAGTTCTTTATATGTGTAGAGCTCATCTGGTGCCTGATTTTGTATGCTTCTTTTTTTTAGTTTAAAGGGAGGTGGTGGTATGTATTTGCTATTTGTCGAGAACTGGTGAGTATTTGTAGTTGTGAGCAACTGAGCAAATTGGCTCAGCGAATGAGCATTCGCCGTGCAGAGTGAGCATCTCTACCTAGATTTGAAACGATTGTGTCCAGATACTTTCATTGTAAATAGTTAGCACCCTTTGACAATGAACACCCGTCACCAAATGGTTTTCACAAAAAAAAACATTTGGTGACTGGTTACGACTACTTGGTGATGTTTAGTGACCAGTTGATGACGGTTTTCGTTGAAACTTGGTCCCCACATGGTCACGAAGAGGTCATACAACTGGGCTGGCCCACGAAAAAAAAACAGTGAGCCTATGTAAGGTTAACGTCTACTTCTAGTAATCGTAGCTGCCCTTGACTGTAATAAAAATACATGATTTCTGAAACGGACGTAAACTTGGCTAGCAGTACTACTTTCCGTGAGTTCCAACTTTTTGTTCTGACAACGAAAATTCCCGATCTATTTGAAACTGAAAACAATGAAAACATTACAATCAGAAATGTTTGAGTCTCATCTTTTAAGTTTGATTTTCTGATCTTATGAGCATATGTCGCGCCTCCTATCATTAGATAACAGAGTCTTATAATAGCACCCACTGGGTTGTTTGTTTACGCTATGCTAATTTCCGGAGATCGTTCTTTGAGACTTATCTTTATTAGCATACCATCACCACCTGCTAGAGGGACGGAAGAGAGGAGAGAGAGGGAGAGAGAGAGAGAAGAGAGATAATAGTTGCTAGTGGCGCTCCTCTCTTGTCTCGGACTCGCACCATTTGCTCATTTGATCTTGGTACCACCCAAGCCCCGCCCACCAAATTAGCATATATAAGGAGAAACGAGTCTTGAATTGGTATCAAGTTGAGTACTAGTTTAATCTGCGAACGTTTCCCATTGTCTTTTTCTTTACCTGGGCTTTCATTGCATTGTGCTTTACCTTTGTGCTGGTATCCTTAGTAGCTATCAAGATAATCTTACATTGCTGAATTACGCGTATCTTGACAAAGTTTGTTCAACCGGTATGGTATCTTGACAAAGTTTGTTCAACCGGTATGGTACGTAATTTGTGATAATGGTAACTCACGTATCGTGTGAAAATTTGTGCAATTTGGTCCCTCTTCGACACAGAAATGGAACATACTATTATACAAGGACATGCAAACCACGTGTCATACCACTTTAAGATTACGAAATGTCCCTGTGTCTTGTGGATCGGCTTTTATTTCCCGGTAAACTTCCTTAGTAAATGTTTACAGTTTACCTGTTTCTTGTTATGGCTCAGTCTGTCTATATTCTATTTTTAGTCCTCTAGTCGACTATTTCAGGGTTTGATCTGCAGATCGGATCATTAATTATCATGCAATATATTTCTCTCTTACCCCGTCTCTCTCTCTCTCTCTATCTCTCTCTCTCTCTCTCTTTCTCGATGTCCATGCTAAAGGCATTTGTACTTTAAAGCAAAAAAAAAAACGCAGTTATGATGCTATATGCATGCAGTTACTGATAGCAAAAAAGATCTGTTCTCGGTTTAGTGCGAAACTATTGATTGACTATTCATTTAGACATTTTACATTTGGCAGGGCCACTAAACTTAGTATTTATGCATATGCAAAACGCGTGACTGGCGAAATGTGTTGTAGAGTGACTCATGACTCATGGAAATTTACGCATAACTTTTCAAGTTTGCTTTGCGATCTTTAAAAGTTTAAAGTTTAGATTTGACTCCCCAGTGGCCCAGTCCCCGGCAAGGTGTAGCTGGCACCATGCTATCGCTCTTATAGCTGTTGTTGTACTGGTATTTCATGATACTTTAAACATAGTGCAGTGTATGATTGTGATCTTATTGTTTAACGAACATTACATAAATCATTATTCCACCGCAATTGCATTCTTCTCGCTATTGTTTCCAATCCAACTATAATTGTAAACAATACAATGCGACCAAATTGTGACTTTTTAGCGAAATTCACTTGCGAAACCAGTTTTTGCACGTGAACAATTCTCGTGGGTCTTTAATTTCTACCTTCCTTGTCTAATTTCTGATTTGCTGCCAAATAGTAGTATATATAGCTGAAATTTACGAAATTGCTTTGACTTCTTTCTTTTTATTACTTTTATTACTTTTTATTACCGGCCCATTTCTGAAACACATCGAGTAGACCAGCATTCTTATGCAGCGTATGCAAATGAACATAAATTATAATAAAAAATCGAGCTAAATTCAAGCAAATTAGCATAAATACGTGAATTCAGTTGTCCACGATGCGTTTCAAAAACCGGACGCTGTTCGCTTTAATGCGTCCTGTACTTATTGTTAGACGTCAGTATTTGTCATCTGGAACTCGTCGCATTTTGCGCTCCAATCCTTTTTGCGGTAGAAGTCATAAACTTTGAGCTTTAAGTGCTGTATTGAGCCACCTTTCAATAATGGAGCACGCTCTTGAAGTGTAAAAGATTTATTACTGTTATAAGATCAAACACTTTCCCCGATCCGCATCACTTTTCTCCGTGCGATCGAAAAGATTTTCCGGAAAAGTACTATTTACAATTTTCCATTTTCTCCGTGTGATCATTTCCAATTTCGCCGCGTTTTTTATTTTCCACCTTTAGTCTGGTAATCAATCGTCAGCTGTGGCGTTTATTTATCATCAAATACTGAGTTTCTCCAACTTCTCCCTCAATTTCTTGTTCCCTCAACTCGTTAGCTTCTCTATTTCTCCTAGTTTACAACGTCTACGCCTTCGCCCTGTTCACTAACTTCCCCGGTTAGTACATCTCTAGTTTGTCTGTCCGTTCGTTACGCACTCTCTAGCCTCCTTTCTTCTCTGCATCTCCCACTCTCACCACGCTTATCACATTTTCTCACGCTCCGTTTTGTCTGGTCGTCAACGCATGCATCGATGGGCGGAGTCACGGATGCCCCGCCCCCTAAACCACAACGAGTTAAATTTATTCCAAGTTCTTCGATTTTCACATGATTTTTGGCACGTGGTGCACACAGATTAGGATGGCGGGGTCAAAATATAGGCTGGAACCTTTTAACAGAAATGGAAGGCGTTTTTGTACTCTAGCGCGTGTACTTTGATGTCAATCGCTTATATATAGCTGGGTTATTTTGCTCAACTCGTTATGCCCTTTTCTGTGTCTTCTATCCTTCTATATTATCTCTCTCGCCCTCTCTCTCCCTCTCTCTCTCAAGGAAAGTTTTCGTCCTGACAACTTGTAAACTGCTTTGTTTGTCGTCGTATCGGGAAACAGTTCGTTTGTGGCGTTTGTCATGTGATTTCAATCAATAAATCGATAATTTGCAATGAATCTACATAAAATTCATTTGCAGATCCCGTCGTGAAACATATATCGCTCAAGAAGCTCCCGTTCTACTACTCAGAATGCACGTCGAACAATTGTGTAAAGCATTGGACACAACAGACCTTGAAGATCACATAAAACCACGGATACGGTAAGTAGGAGATTTTATGCGCACTTTTGGAGGCATCACTGAGCTTGCGCACTTGAAGAACAGCTTGCACATTTGGAGAACACAACGTTGGGGTAGCGAATGCGCTGTTGAATGCATAGCGAATGGTATGTCAAAACACAAAACTACATCTGCTTCATCAAGGGGAACTTTATTGCTTGGTGAATAGTTTCACCAAGTCAAAGAATTCTAAACACTTCCTGGATTATTCATGGTTTGTGTGTCGAGTTGTACAAACGTGCAATCGCGGCCGTTCCGCGCGCGCGTTGGCGTTGAAGCTTTACGCCGCGGCGCTTTTTTCTCCATCTGTGAACCGTACTCATTTTGAACCAAAATAAGATCCCAATCGTGACAATGAGACATTTTTCTTCGAACTTTTAAAGGGATTGGAAATTTAATCCAAAGTGTCAAAGTCCAACCGAACCAGGATTTTTTCTAGGTCGAACACAAAATACCAGTGATAAAGTGATAACTCTACCTTATCAAGTAGAATGGTTTAAAAAAGATAAGTGGACAAAAGCACTACTCGTAACTTTGAAATCGATATCGTAAAGTGAAAAATGACTGTTCGAAACTGCTTTTTGTTCTTCTTTTGTCTGACACCTGTGCTAGTGTTGTATTATTTTTGTCACATTTTTCTTCTTTGTGAAGGTGTTCTAAAAAAGAAGAAAGAAAGCGAACACAGCCGTCGCGGACTAATACACAAAACGTTTTGTGATAGTACTAGAGTTATAGAAAAATCGACTGAATGCATGGTTTCCGGCAAATTCACAAATTCTCTTTTGCATAATGCTGTTTGAATTAATTACCGTGTAAACACCGAAATTTGATGTTTAAATATTTTGTCAGCCGCGTAGATGCTAGGGCAGAACCACCATCACTTTCCCTTTAAAGTGCCCATTTCTTTGCAATTAGTTTATTTCCAAATCTTTAGTAGACCATCAACCACTTCATAACCATCTTCCCCCTAAACAGGAAAACAATAAGGATTGTAAGGAAAAACAGCATGCTGTGTTTTATGCCTAGCCCGCATGATATTCCCTTTAAAGTTCAAGGTGCGCGGTGCAACTGTTAACGACCACAAACCTCCTGCCGCAGCGCTAACATGAGAAACTGATAAGAGCCTATTACAATTACCGGGAGTTTTGTGCAAACTCTAGTGTGTTTTGATAGGGATAGGGTACCTGGTCAAAGTCTATGAGTGTTTTGTTTTTAAACATGGAAATAACAATATTATATTGGTTGGGAAGATACAATTGTAATACCACTCCCGTATCATGCACACAAACAAACAGATACAGATTGCGGTCAAAAAGTTACTGTCAAAAAAAACTTTTATTGATAAGTAAGTCTTTGAAACTTCCCTATTTCTACCATTAGTCCGAAAGTTGAAGTCGTAGCTTGTAAATTTATAAACATTTTCATAAACAAGATTGTAAACGTGAACTTTTTATCAAATTATACTTTTGACTATACGACCGCGTGGTCTGGCTTATCGGGTAATATAACACCCGGCAATATTGATCAGGAAGAGAAAAATAATGCAGGGCGGGTCACAAAGAACGCGCAAGGTTCACACGGGCTGTTCACGGTGCGCAGCACGTGACAAGCACGCGACGCAGCCAGCGTTTGAAAACAAACAAGCATGCGCGCACTGCGCGCGAAACTTCCGTTCGCGCATAAAGAACAACCATCATCGTTTAGTCGTAAATTCAGTTGAAACGCCAGATTTTTTTTTGCACTGGGGGAACTTGTAAAAAAATTGGCTAGGTAATAGTTTGAAATTTTGAAAAACTTGATACACTTAAACTTTATTCGAATTTACTCGAACTCGAGTTGCAATGTCCCCGGCATAGTTGTTTCACATGACATCCACGTGAATAATGCTTTTGCGGGGACGAAAAGCGCTTTTATATCCAACAAACATAGAATGAGTAGTCTGGTGGGGCAAGACAATACAAACAGGGACACAAGAAGCCCACCGCTGAGAAGTCCGGACAACACTATGTGTAAACAATTTTTGGATGAGCCTTGCACTCCTCAGGAAATATTTGCGCAATTTGGATGATCAGTGAGCTCAATCTTGAAAAAGCGGAACGGGCGACATTAAATCACAAAGTGAAAAGTAGACAGGCCGCGGCGAGTTCATGGGCCATGCGAACCAGTTTTGAGTGATCTTAACGATTACGCTTGAAATTGTGGCTGCCGCTAAGTTCAGAAACGGGACGTTGACCTAAATGAAAGGGTGTTAAAACTTAAAACTCACAGAAGGTGGGGTAGAAAGATACCAAGTGGCAGTGTTCATGCAAAGTAACATTGAAATTGGTACTTCTTATTGTTAGCTTACGAGGTTCAAGAATATTAATAAATTAATAAAAAAAATTAATTTCAGTTTGGACGATGACGTCGACTCACTTTCCGTGTGCGATTTCGAGCGCGTCGGCACACTCGGCGTCGGCGGATTTGGCCGCGTCGAACTCGTCAAAACGCCGCGCACAGACAAAGTGCTTGCGTTGAAAGTGAGCATAGTACCTAGTACTCACACACAAATTAGCTAGCCTAATTAAACGGTTAGTTAGTTTCGACTTACCGTCCTAACCTAACTAAAAGGCTACCGTAATATATACCACATTTTCCAAGTGCAAGGGTAAGGAACCCATAAGGATGATAATTTCTGTAATTACACTAATTAGCATAATTATGTATAATTTCAGGTCATGAACAAGGCGCATATCGTTGAAACGAAGCAAGAAAGCCACGTTGTCAGCGAACGACAAATTTTGACAAATACTGATCATCCGTTTGTGATTAAGTGAGTAACTTTATTTGTCATTTTTCAATCGGTCAGTCAATCAATAAATATGAAGATTGACCATCGATCGATAAATCTAAGGAATCGATCAATACAGCACCTTGATGACAAACACATGATAGCTTGCATACTGTAATCAATCAATAAACTGATCAATATTCTAATTCTTTTATTCCAGGCTCTTCAAAACATTCCGGGATTCCGAGAAAATTTACATGCTTTTGGAACCGTGTTTGGGCGGCGAAATCTGGACGATACTTAGGAAAAAGTGAGTTTTTTTTGGATCTTTATGAAAATTATAAATAATAATTTACGTGAAAATCATTATTAACTACTTGGCCATGACACAGAATTCCTAATAATAGAGGAAAAGTTTTGGAAATTAATTTTAAATCATACTTTCAGAGGCCGTTTCGACGATGCCACAACGCGATATTATTGCGCTGCCGCTTTGGAAGCGTTTGCCTATCTTCATAACAGAAATATTGTATACAGGTAGATATTTGCAGTAGCTTATCTCCGTGTTACCGTAGCTAGGAGAGCATTTAGGTATATACTCTAGAGGTACCTGCCTGCAAGGGTACGCTAATTGTAAACTAAGGCATCATCCTTGACGAAGATAATTAGACATGGGCAATTAGCAATTACATAGAAGGAAATGGCGGTCCAGAAACTAATATTATACCTTTTTGCAGGGACTTGAAACCTGAAAATATGCTATTGGATCGTGACGGAATTCCGAAACTCGTCGATTTCGGTTTCGCTAAGAATCTGAAGAACGAGGGAAGGACGTGGACTTTCTGTGGAACCGCCGAATACGGTAGGTATTTATTTTATTGATTTTAAAGCGGAATGACACATGGCTCTGAAATTATGACCGACACTTACACTCTAAATTCTATGTCAGTTGTGTCCCATTGTGTGCCGGAAGTGCATAGGGCAGCATACTCTGAACCGTCACCGCCCCTAGTCCCGCGCGGCTACCCGCCCCTAGCGACTTCACGGAGACTCGAGGGGCGGGTAGCCACGCGGGACTAGCGGCGGGTAGCAGCGCGAGCGGACGCGTTACGAGAGGCCATATGACAAATAGCGTAGCAACTACGGTAGACATCCAATATTTAGAGTACATCTCGCTAGCTAGAAATTGCGCTCCCCGCCTACGGTACCTTCACAACTACAGTAACCAATTATTAAAATACACCACAAATGACAAGACATTAGAAGTGAAAAGTTTATTCCACAGTAAAAACAACATCAAACAATACAGTGAAACAACATCAAACAATTATCCGGGTGGAGTGTAATCCCATAACAATTAATTTGCTTCTTGCTCCACTCCTTTTTGCGTCAGAGGATCATCGCGGTGCCGTGCCAGGGAAGTCATCTGAAATGTAGGAAATTATAAATAAAAGCAACACTAAACAGTGAACACCTCCACAACGTGAACTCTCACTACACGCACTTGAAGCTCGCAAAAACAAGTAATATAGGAGTGAACAATAACACGAAAAATTGCCTACCTTGTCTGGTAATCGTCAGGTAGCGGAGACTTGTCCCACCGGTCGAGCAAACTGGTTTTCACGCATCCTTCCCGCTTGCCGAGTCGAGAAGACGTCAATACTGAAAGGAATTGCATAAAGATGATAGCCAGTAAATAAACAAAAGATATTGAAACAGGCGGAAAACGTATTCTGGGTGCATCAATGGTCGTGAGCATTAGGACATAATATGTGAGCGAACAGCATGGGAGTCATGCAAAATAGTGACGAGTAAAGTAGAAATACGTTACTTTCAACAGCAACAAATATAAAGAAACAGCATGAAAAACAGAGCAATTCACAAAATCCGAAAACTTTCAACAAGTTTTTTTAGTATACCAATAGGGATTTACTAGTTTCTTGTCAGCATTGATCTAGCATACATCTTTTCTCTTGCGGGAGCGGTTGCGTTGCATGTGGGCGGGTGGAGGCGCGGGTAAGGGGCGTGCCGGGCGGGTGGAGGGGCGCAAAGGGGCGTGGCGGGCGGGTGGAGGGGCGGTGACGAACGTAGTATGTTGCAAAACTATGCCATAATTTTTAAAGTACGCAATGATACTATCCACAAAATTGCGCAAAAATCAACAAACTCCTTTTCAGTAGCCCCCGAAATCGTGTTGAATAAGGGCCACGACCAAGCCGTCGATATCTGGGCCCTCGGAATCTTCATGTATGAACTTTTGACCGGCCAACCTCCGTTCTCCTGTGCTGACCCGATGGTCGTCTACAATGCCATCCTGAGAGGAGTCGACAAGATGTGCTGGCCCCGTTGCGTGACCAAGGTACCGTAGTTGGTTGGATAATTTGAATTCCCGCCAAATATTTCGTCGTTTTCAAATCGAGTGTTCTCAAAAGGCCTATTTGGCTTATTGATTGTACAAGAAAAATATATTAGAAAAGTTCCATGTATACATATAAATTTATATTACGATTTATTACTGAATATTCCTTTCAGGAAGCTCAATCACTGATACTATCATTTTGCCGCCAAGAGCCCACGCAACGCCTTGGCTACGGTAACATTGACGCAGCCAAGGAGCATGCCTGGTTTGAGGGGTTCGATTTCGTCGCGTTCAGCAATCTCAAGATGAAGCCGCCCATCGTGCCTACGGTATGTTTAGCTATAGTACACTTGCAGTATACCATATACTTCATCACAGTTACAGTAGGACTAGAGTATTTTAGTAGCATTCGCTAATTATCCTAATTATCTGATTTGTTTAATATGTGATAGTTTGTTTTGATTAAGACCATATTTTCAGGTGCGTCACGAAACCGATACCTCAAATTTCGATCGGTTTCCTTCATTTGATAACTTTTCCACGGGTATCGACGAATCTGGCTGGGATTCTGATTTCTAAACTGTGCCCGATCGGGATTCGGTAGCCACCAAACCAAAGATGTATGTAGTTTGTAGTCTAGGTTTTTTTTGGTATACGGGCGCATGGGCTTTCGATATCATTATTGAGAAATGTTGTACAATCAAAGCCAAGCGCCCGGTGAACCGATATCTATTTTTTTAGTCAATCGGTGTAATTCATATACTAAACTTGAAGGGGATAGACCTTTGTTACGGTAATTATGGTTAGAATTACCACAGTGTTACGAGCTACCGTAGTCCGAAATAATAATACCAGTGGTTTATTTCCTTTAGGTAGGATAAGCACTCCGTTTTAGGAGTGGCTATATGTTAGTATTATAACTGCTTTCAAAAAGCTAGACGTTTTCTGATATTTTTCTGCTATATGGCGTCAAAATTAGTCAAGTATATTCATTAATAATTATTATATTAATATTGTTTGAAAAAAAACTTGAATATCTACACCATGTAGAAACATGTACATTCCTTGTATATACCATGACTTACCTACTAGTTATTTATGCTACCGCTTTAATTTCTCGACTAATTATTACACGCCTGATACCGTAGTAACATCCAATACTGTACTAGCGCATTGGCACATTTTATTCTATGAAAATAGGTGCTCCTACTCGTTTAAGTTCATCATTGCTCCCGGTTGATATTTCGTCCGGTGTCGTAGTTTGTAGTGTACCGTAATATTTGAGAATATCGGTTTCTGTAATACTTTAATCAATGTCTCCGGACCTGTTTTACATAGTCAATCAATCGGCGAGCATGCTAATTTTGATGTTTTTTTACCTTCCCTGCTTACTATATTCTATTACTCGGGTTCACCACACTTTCCTTTGTGTGGTAGTGATTTTTTGCATCTTTTAATTTTTTAAATTTGCAATTTTCAGCTTCCAGTGCCCAGTTTGCTCAATGCAATATGCCAAATTAACTCATTTACCCTAATCGAACGAAAGTTTGCCTTTTTTTACTCGTGACCATTGCGGGGGTAGAAGTTCCCCAGAATAACCAAGTAAAAGTTTACCCACGGGAACTTTTACCCCAACACTCCCGCTGGTGAATAGGCCTAGGCTTAGGCTTAGGCTTCGACCTGTCGTTTATGTACATATGTGATCGTAAAGATTTTGAAGCAAAAATTATGATTATGAGCTTTACAACCCAGCTGTTGGCCTATTCTCTGTAGAGTCATACAAATTCGTTGTTATTTATCAATTAGTGAAATATATTTCGCGAAGTGCAAAAATAAATTGTATCTTTATTTTACTGTTGTCTTTGTTGTAGAACATTTTACAAAACAAGTACCCATTACAAAACATAGCCTTACAATTAGCCTGAAAGTGTTATTGTGCGTGGTTTGTGAAACATATACTGGACCGACTGCATCCCACCCCATGCCCATGTATCACATTTAATCTATCCCCGTAATTTGCATATAATACATGGGAAGGGATCTATAAAAAATACGCTTCAACTCAAGAGTTTTTTGTTTGTTAAATTTTTATTTTGGGAAGTTGGGCGATCAATATTTTTTTAACAATATAGCAAAGCAATAATCAGAGGGATCACACAATAAGCTGACGAGTATGATAGCTCTCATGTCGTCTTCATACATGTCGACGGTGGTTGCTGTGAGGCTCTGAGGCTGTGAGGTCACCGGACAAGGAACAACTTTGTCGATTCGGCCAGTCAGAGACTGCAGTATCCACATCAGCTTACATCACTTCTCGATCACAATTCTCGGCCGTGGTGACATACGCCCCAATGTGTTCTAAAACAATGCATTATTGAAAACAGAGGCACATCACAAAGCATGGTATATATATATATAGAGTCCCTCTTGGCCTCAACATGGATTCATTCTGCTGTAAACCGTTGTATCACGCAGTAAACTTCAATATTGTACTGAAATACTTTCGACTAAATTAGTGGAGAACAAAAACCCTAAAGCTAAACTTACAGAAATCCAATGCTTGCTTCGTTCCAAGGCTAGCGGATTGAGTTGAGCGTAGTTGATGTACATGTTGAATACACTACACATGCGATGGTGTAGGTGCTCTGTACAGTACGGTAAGTGTACCGTACGAACATTTCCGCGCACGCATCAAAAGTGGGAGCTCGGTGGACAGATGAAGCGTTGCTGATCTGAAATTGGTCTGGCAGTGTAAGTTCTATCAATTCCAACGGTAAACAAGTCAAGCAGTAACTTGGAGGTGGTAACCTTCGACAAACGTCTAATAGGCAGCCATACTGGTGGGAACCTAGCCTACTTGGCGGGTCCCGAAAAGGTATACCGTGGTTAACAGAGACAGTGAGATTGATAGAGCGGGCAACGAGCGAAAGTGATAGAGATGTGAAAATAATTTTGGAATTAGTGGCAATAAACCCAGAAAATTGCTGCAATGAAGCAGGAAAATGAAACTATGTTTATGTCCCCCATTAACTCCTCCTTTTCGGACTATTTACTTTCAAAACTAAACATCTATCTGTAAACATCTGTAAACATGTATGTGTTTGTGTGTGTTTTAGAAAGTGATCGAGAGAGAAAGAAAGAAAAGTGAGAGAAACATGGATACTGTAATACTCTAATCATGATATTTCAAAGTGTGCTAGACAACCCAGTTCCTGCCACAATGCCGCCTCAGGAACCAACTGATTTACAGAATTTGCTTTAGATTTAGGATCAGGCATGACAGCGATATTATGCCAATGAGCTCAGAACTAAATGCACACCGAAAAGCATAAAGGGGTACAAAAGCCTAGCTCAACAACAAGAGAGTCGCCGCTGAAGTTGTACAAGAACATGAGGGAAGTAGGCGTTGAGATAACAAGGTGCAAGAACCCAACACTCAGATTGCAGTTGAGGAACAGCTCTCTGATTTCTCAGGGTTAGGCCAATATTGGTAGCCTAGGGATGCCCAACCGCCAGAGGTTAAACAACCCAAATGCATCTTCACCGAGAACCAAGGAACATCTTTTTCGGTTGAGAATGTTTTACTGCGCGATTTCCGAGAGGCGTTTCGGCTGGGAATTTTCCAGTGTATGCACTATACTCGTGCAAGCCCCGGTGGGGATCTACAGCCGTCACCCAGTACCTAGTCTGAAGTGGGCGAACTGATCGCCGCCCACCAACAAGGCGCCTCCCTTCGGCATTTACTCTCTGCGGCAAATGTGCAGCACTCGGAAATCGCGCGGTAAAACATTTTCAACCGAAAAAGATGTCCCTTGGTTCTTGGCGAAGATACAAATGGGAAGTTTAACCAATGGAGGTTGATTACCCCTAGTCCACCAATATTGGTCCTAACCCTGAGAAATCAGAGAGCTGTTCCGCACCTGCAATCTGAGAGTTGGGTTCTTGCACCTTGTCATCTCAACATCTACTTCCCTCATGTTCTTGTACAACTTCAGTGGTGACTCTCAAGTTGTTGAACTAGGCTTCTGTCACCCTCTATGATTTTTTGTGTGCATTTCGGTCTGTCCTCAACTGCGTAATTTCGCTACCATACGAGATTTTAAATCTAATGCAAATTCTGTAAATCAGTTGGTTTCTGTTTCTGAGGCGGCATTGTGGCAGGAACTGCGCTGTCGAGCACATTTTCAAATAGCATGATTGGAGAATTACTGTATCCGTGTTTCTTTCACACATTTCTTTTTCTCCACCTTAGTTGTGCAGAATTAGCATTCTGCACTCATTATTATCATTAGATTCCATATATCATGTATTTATTCCACTATTAAGACCTTTACTTAAGGCATTATTTCTTCATATAATATTATGTTGTTATTAGTCACCAAATACTGATTTATCTTCCATATTACTTTTGTTGTTATTACGACTTAATTAGATTACATCGACGATATTTCCATGCAATTTCAGTATAATGTACTTTGTACATTATATAAGCTCCGCCCACAATAATATGTATAAATAGGGCCAGCGACTGTTAATGTTATCCCGACCAATAAAGTATTAGAAGGAAAGGTTTACTGTGTTTTTACATTAGTCGGTTCCTATCTCTCTCTCTCTCTTTTCTCTGAATTATTATATTCCCTCTATTTCTGACTCCCCTCTATCATCCTCACTCTTTTTCTCATGTATCTATTCCCCTGAGCCTTTCCCATTTTATTCACATTCTCTGTTTGTGAGCTACGTTTTTACGTTAGGTAAGCCTGATAAACTTCTAAATAACAAATGTGAAAAATAATGGTACACTTGAAGTATACTTCCCAAATTTAGTCCCTGGTCGTTGAATTTATCACATGGAATGGCAATGGCAACAAGTTGGCTAAGTAAAGTCTAGCAAGGCACAACAAACTCAGCTTCCCCAAATAAGCCTCGACGCACACATGTGTGATTATGAGAGAAACAAGGGAATGAAAAAAGAGGAAATAAGAGATAGAGAAAGGTGTGTAGAAGAACAAAAGAACAGATCGTAAATGTAAAAGCAAGAACTCAGCTTGTCGTCGGCCTCGTCCTTCTCGTAGTCCTTGTTGTCCTAGTTGTTGTGCTGCTCCTTGTGGGTGTAGCCACTCGGCTCCTCGCTCTTGTGCTCATGCTCCTGAAGCTTCTCCATTGATTGCTTCAGTTCGATTGAAATGCGTTGAAAGTCCACCTAAAATAAACAGATATACAAAAGCACATGGATATACGAAGCTGAGATGATTGTGAACGAAATAAGACGAACATGCGCAAATTGAACTATTTAACTAATTTAGTTATACAAGAAGGGATAAATATAGAAATAAAGTAAGAAGACATAAATGAAACGCTATGAAGCTATCCTCGACCAAATAAGGAAGCAATAATGCAAGTAATGAGAAAACAATTTCAAGCCATTATGCAAATTTTATGCATGCTAATTTTGCATTAGTTATTTTATGCTAATGTGGTATGGTAAGTGTTAGTTCACCGAATGAGAGGAGAGAGTCAAAAGAAAAGAAAAGGAAAGAGAGAGGGTTTACACATTTCGAACTTACGCCAACAGTAACTGAGTTGAAGAATTGGTAATAACAGTAATTTTCAAAAGGTAAAGTAAACATAATAAAGGTAAAATAAAACGAAAAGGAAAGTTATGAAACAAGCGTGCTGCTCAACCTTGATCAACTGACGAATGAAGAATATTTAAATTCGAAAAAGTTCACGAGGTGAGATTATGTTAATTTGAGGTATGCTAATTTCCGCTAATTTATTTTATGCTAATAAGCGCGCGCGTCTGTGCTTTGCTCCAGTTACAGTACAGAGAGATAGAGAAACGAATTGAACAGTGAACCTGGGTAATAAAATGAAGAAGTTAACATTTCATATTTCTTTGTAGCAACAAATGGGAACAACGTAGTGGTTAACACATTGAGCGAACCACTCGGGTTCGGTTCCCGCGCGTGCAATCCATTTTTTCGGTCATGAAATAATTGTTTCTAATGGAAAATAGTTTGATCCATGCTCCAATAATGATATGGCAACATTGTGAAAACGTATCCAATTAAACACCTCATGAAAAAAAAACATCCGTAAATATACATTTACTAGAGCAAATAGTATTCAAAATAAAATAAAATAAAAACTAGGGATCATTATATTAAATGTTAATAGATAAAACGTGTAAAGTGGAAAAGAATCATAGATATTATCATAGATGTACGGTTTCTCCGTAATGGAGAAGCTTTAGGATCATGAGTACATGAGCAAGGAGCAGACTTACAACACCCACAAGGAGCAGCACAACAAGCATAGATGTTATGGTGAGGGGGGTACCGTATCGGGTAAGAACAGTGCCATTGTATACCATTCGTTTGATTTCGCGTGAATCTCTGTACAACTATTGAGAAAAACTAGATAATTCGAAAACATTCCTAATCACTTTGCTCCTTCATTTGTGATTTGTCCGACTCAGTGTTTGTCTGGTCCTTGTATTCATCACCAGCATGCCACCCTAGTCTCAATACTTTTTGATTTAGTGGGAGAATTAACCCTAAGGCTTGTGGGTGTCTTAAATCAGTTCTCAGAAAATTTCTAGTTCGACATTGCTCTGTCTTCAATTCGCTCCCTACAGTATACAAAATTACGATCCTTTTCGACCACTTCTATTTTTCATGTGTCTGGCTAAACTTTTCTCGTACTTACCAGGCACATCATCCCTTTAAACCAGTCCCCAAAATTTCTTGCTCTAAAAATTGCCCGCTCCCTAAATTCGCTCCCTACCGTATACCAACAGTGTCCCCAAACGATCATCCCATTTTGTGTATATTTGAGTGGATGTGGTCGTCTCCGCAAAACACCCACAAATTGGCCATAGTTTATGGATTGCTGATTGGGCTCATATGGTCTGAATTAGATGGTCGCTGGCACGCTCACTGGCCCCCTTGGCCCCCGTTGTCTCGGGCGGGCGCGCCCGAACATACCACATGCTACCAGCCTGCCTGCCCCGACAGCATGTATGGAGGAAAGGCATTTAGCAGTTCACTAGAGCTGATTGTCCAAGACTAAGTCTTAGCTTCAGAATTCATTGCTGTATGACTAAACTACTTGGAATTCAATATATTCGACATTCTATGGACGGCGATTGGTTGGTTGAAACTTGAAATTATATTCTGTTCTTCTGCTGGTCAATTTGGTAAGAAGTTTTTTTTGTACTCTAGAATGACCGTACTAGTTTCAAATTAGAGATCACTAATGATACACACAAGATACCTACCGCGCACCCTAGTAGGGGTGCGCCGCGCTCCAGCGGCGGCCCCTTATTTTGTGCGCGGCGATGGCGCGAAGTTTCACCAGTGGTGCTGTAGGTTTGAAGCGCTGTTATGGAAGTCTTTATTACAACAGTGAACAAATGCACCCAAACTAATAGTAAACCAAAGTCATAAAGAGAAGGGACACACAGGCGGTACGTTAGCCTTACCATATTCATATTGTTTGGAATAAGTTTTTTTTTCAATGTTCAAAAGGCAATGTTCACCATGCAAGGTCCACTTGTAGTTTTTATTACCATAACAATTTAAACTCAATGTTTTTGTTGGCGATGCCTTGTTCTCAACGTGACCGTCCTACAGTACATATGTATACTGTACACAATTGATCTTATCTTTGTGTATATTTGAGTGGATTTGACCCTGCCCATCCTTTTGTTTATATCCACAATGTGGCGTGTATCTAGCAGTCACTTTGTATTCTAATACTTGGCATTGATTGGAAAGTATTATTTACCAACAACCACCAGTTTGCCTGCTTTATAGTTGTGGTATTTTTCCTTCTTCCCAAATAAATTACTGTACTTCCTTACAATTAGATCATATCGCAAGCTTAAACTTAGAATGCGAATATATCTGCAAACCGTCACACAACAACGGGAAACTTGGTGGGTCACGTGCAAGCGGCGTGGTATCGGCGCCTACAATTGCATGCCAATCCTATTTCGCGGGCACTTTGCGAGCCGTTTAAACGCGGCTTGCACGCCAATTTTCCTCAGTGACTGAAATCTTTCCCGAAACACTTTGCCGGCGTTTTGATTGTCGATTGTGAGTTGTGCGATATGGTTGCAATCACAAACACAATCAAAATACCGTCCTAGCGTTTAATTTTACCTCTGTTCCTTTTTATTCCGTTGAAAAACTCATGCAATTTTCATCTGGAATCAGTGTTCCCAGACTCCAGTAAGAGATTCGTAAACGGTGTCATAGAAAATAGTCTATTTGACAGAACAAATGAAGGCGGAATAATTGTCCAGACTACAGAAAACCCGTCAGTAACCGGTCACCAAATGGTTTTCGCCGAAAAAAAACCACTAAAAAATATATAAGAAATATAAACACTTTTCCCAAAGATGGAAAGCACATTTATTCAAATAGTGTGAAAAATATAAATAGGTACAATTAAAGTGCACTGCTACGCATTTACAATTGCAAAATTTTAAAGCGAAATACCAGCCGGTTTTTGAAACGCATCTCAAATATCAGCATTCTTATGCAGTTATGCTAAAAGGGGTCTATTGGGGTCTATTTTTTATTCAAATCTATGCTCATTTGTATATGAAGCATAGGAAAGCAGGGAGTACTCGATGCGTTTCAAAAACCTGCCGGTACTTCGCTTTAAGAAAAAATATCACATTCAAAATTCAGAAACGTAAGGTGCACTGGAAATGGGCGTCATCACCATCAGCTTTTGTATGTTGTTAATTACTTATGACGGTATTGGTATTGGGATTAATAATGTCGTTTTGGAAGAATCAAAAGATTAATTGCCATATTGTCTAGGAAGAAGATTAATCATATAAAAACACATTAAAGCGAAATGCTAGCCCCTTTGGAAAATTTGCATATGATAAGCAAATCCTATGTATTCTATGCTAATTTTGTACGATTGCCGTGGACGATCGTACAAAATTAGCATAGGATACATAGGATTTGCTTATCATATGCAAATTTTCCAAAGGGGCTAGCATTTCGCTTTAAAAACTTCACGTTTCAATTAATTCAAAGTGATGTTGTATTATAATAATCTCATGTAAAAATAGCATATATGCAATGTACGCAGGGTGTTATATAGAAAGCTTATGCCGGCATCGGAATTTTACAATAGCACTTAGAATGATGGTAAAAAAAAATCAATAAATATGAAGCATACCGGTGCGCGGCCTACAAAAAAACGGGTGGGCCAAGGCATGGCGGCCCGACCCATTTCGGGCCTGGTGTAGGCGGCGCGGCCCCGGGTGGGCCCGGTGTAGGCCTGAGGACGGCGATCTTCAATTTTCGTGTGTATTTTAGTCCGCCTACGCCACGCCTACACCTGGCCAACACCCGGTGCACCAGCAGCCCACCTTTTCTGTGTCTCTCGAGCAACTTTCTCATTTATGGGCGAGGTGTAGGCGGGGTGTAGGCGGCCCACCCAGAGTAGGCCGCGCACCGGCCAAGTTTCCTCAGTGTTGCGAGCTTTACAGAATTACGGCGAAATTGAAAATATATAAAGGTCACATATATAACCTGTGCAAATGATATAATGAAGACAAACTACACAAAAGTTTGTTTCCGGAAAGTTGTCTTGAGTGAGTAGAATTCACAAAATCACAAAGATTATGCAAGTTTCGGGTATTTGTTATCAAACAAGGTCATGGAAATCTCGAAATGTGATATCGTTCAAAGAACGAGCAGAATCCAGGGAATCAGCAACGCGTGGCGAATCCGACACCTGAAATGCATATACCACTAATATTATTTCTGTAAATGAAACCCGTCTGCGGAAATGACAACATTGGTGTGCTGCTAGAAAAATTGGCACCAATAGCTAAATCAGTACGTGAGCTACTACGATCCTACGATGTAATTATTTTGGTGTAATTGTGGTATTTGGCGTATACGGTATATGATATGGTATTACATAGTACAGTATGATGTATTCTATGGTATAGAAGGGGGTATGGTATGGAGTGATATATGTGCACCTACCGCATTGATGCTCGATCCAGAGCGCACGTATTTCCTGAGCACTTCGCTCGCTGAAGTATCGCGCGGGCGACGCGAAATCACCTCCGCCGCAGCGGTGAGAAAGATGTCGAAAATCTAAAAACAAATAGTTTTCTGTCAGTGGCTACAGCCAGTGAGCGAGGATATCGCCGCACGCTCCAAGTTACTTATAGAGCAACTGGAGTTTGAAATACAAGTAGCTAATTACCTCCAATTTGTTTACTTAGCGCCGAATCCTGAGCCAATTGCTGTTTCTAGTCTGTACTTTGTAGTTAAAGGAACTCTGAATTGAATGTATTTTGTAGTTTACAGTTTCTGACCTGTTGTCTGCTCTCTACGTTCTTCGAACGTGATTTCCACGTATTGATTAGTTCACTCCATTCTTCGGGTTTCATTCGTTCACAAGCGGCTTCCACACGAGATCGTTCCTGTAATTAGCATAATTAATCGTATGCAACCTGCCTGTGTGCCGCGAACCTAGGAACGGTGCTCGGTAAGGACGATTTTTAGACGCGGCGGACGACAAGTACCCCGACCTCGCGAGTGATCTTCCGAACTGGTGTCCGGAGAAGGGGGGTAGATGTCCTTTGCAGTCCTTGGACTGTCGTGCTGCACCGCGTGAAGGCGGACATCGTCGCAGCACCTCGACTGGATGGCCCAACGCGACGCTCTCAGAGAAGACGACCCCTCCTCTCCGGACATCGCCTCGCTCAACATCAAGATCCGAAGGGCAACCGACAAAAACAAACGTGACACATGGAGACAGTTCATGGAGGAGTTTGACCCAAAACGGGACGCCAACAAGCTTTGGAAGACAATCAAAATGCTTAACGACAAGGGCAGACCTCCACCAAACTGCGCGGTCGAATTTGGCAACAATATGGTCACCGAGTCCAACAACATCGTTTTTTTTTTTTTTTTTTTTTTTTTTTTTTTTTTTTTTTTTTTTTTTCCCAACTGCTTCAACAAAGGTTTCACCCGACCCGTTGAATACTCCACGGACAAGGGCAACAGGAAAATACGCAGACACACTCAAGAACTGTCCACTCAAGACTTCGAAGACTTCACAACAACAGAAGTCGGAACGGCCATCAGGAGATCCAAGAAATCGCGTGCCATCGGCCCTGACGGTCTCGCACCCGCCATGATCCATCATCTGGGCAAACGAGGCATAGCAGCAGTCACCCACATTATCAACGACTCCCTCAGAAGCTGCAGGATACCGATGATATGGAAATCATCCATCATACTCCCCCTTCTGAAGCCAGGCAAAGAGGCAACGAACGGCTCGGGATATCGCCCAATCTCTCTGCTATCACCCATTGCCAAAATAATGGAACGTCTCCTCCTGGAAGTCATAAGACCACACATGCAACCTGCGGCTCACCAACACGGTTTCACCTCCGGTAGATCAACCACGACTGCGCTTCACACTCTTTCCGAGGACATCGCAGAAGGTTTCAACCAAAAGAAACCAGCCAGTCGCACCGTTCTCATGGCCATTGACATGTCGAAGGCCTTCGACAGCCTCGACATCCACAAGCTCACAGACCTGGTGCTCAAGACGGACACTCCCGACTACGCCAAGAAGTGGCTGGCCAACTATCTCAGAGGCAGAACAGCACGGACCAGCTTCAGAGAAGCCACCTCCAAAGCTGGACAAATTCGAAGCGGAGTTCCACAGGGTAGCGCTCTATCACCTACCCTCTTCAACTTATACCTCAAGGACCTCCCGGACCACCAACACAAGGTCAAGGTCATATCTTATGCCGACGACATAACCGTGTGGGCTTCCGAACCCACCATCTCGGCTGCGGCTGACCACCTTCGAGCTGCTCTTCCAGCAATTGAAGACTTCTTGAAGACGCGCAAGCTGTCCATCTCCCTTGCTAAAAGCCAACTGATGCTCCTCACGCCATTCAGCAAGGAGTACCGGACTACCCTCAACATAACCGTTGGAAACGTCCTGGTCCCTACAGTCAACACTGCTAAGATACTGGGTGTCACCTACGACACGATTTTCACATTCAGTCAACATGCCAGGGGAGTCGCCGCCCGCATCACCCAACGCAACAACGTGCTCAAGGCCTTAGCAGGAAGCACATGGGGTAACCAGAAGGAAACGCTACGCCTCACCTACAAGGCCATCTCCCAAGCAGTGTATGCCTATGCAGCCCCAGCCTGGTCCAGCTTCGTCTCCACCTCCGCCATTGACTCGATCCAGCGTGCCCAGAATGCAGCCCTCAGAACCATCACAGGGAACCACAAAATGGCAGACATCGATCACCTCCACTCAGAGGCAAAGATAATGCAAGTCCGCAGCCATCTGGACATGCTCTCCGCTCAATTCCTCGCTCGCTCCTCGGATCCGAGCCACGCCTGTCACGGAATCCTGCAGAAGCCCCTTCCGCCTCGCAACATGAAAGCGAGCACCCGCATGGCCCATAAGAACACGGTCATAGCAGCTACCGCAGGAGCCTCCGACCCAAACTGCGCAAAGGCAGTAGCCGGCGCAGTCCACACCATAGCAGTCGCCGAGGAAAAACGCACACTCAAGCCACCCGCCATCCTGGGGGGGGGGAGACCGCCACCAGATATCCACAAAGAAGAAGCAGATCTTCCGCGAAAAGTCAGATGCACCCTCAGCCAACTCCGCTCCGGTCACAGCAGATTCACGAACCTCCATCGTGTTGACGACAGCGTTCCAGACTCCTGCCCAGATTGTGGAAACAGCCCCCACGACGTCCACCACCTCTTCACATGCCCCGCCCACCCCACGACGCTCATTCCTACCAACCTTTGGAATAAGCCACGGGAAGTGGCAACATTTTTAGGCCTCTTATAGCCCATCTCGCGAGGATGATCAACTACGCTGGCTGCCTCCGGCAACAACAACAACAACAGTACCCCGACCTGAATTGCATAAATGGAAACACGTCCAGTTTTAATCGTGCAGTTGAAAATCCACTAGAAAACAGTCTCAACTGTACCAGAGTTATCCAGCTACAAAATTGGCCGCCTGCTCATAGCCAGGCGCTAAGTCTGGCTATGGCCCTGTTAGCCCTGCGGTGGACAAGAACAAACATTATGTATTGATAAATCTCCAATTTACCGAAGGTGTCAGATATTTTCTTGGGCGAAGATTTGGATCAGTGATTAGCCAGGAATAGTCTGGACGACCTTGTGAACACTCTGAGCGACGGCGCTCCTGAAAGAATATAGTTTTCATTAAATTTAGAAAAAGCATCTTGACGAGCTGATGTTAGTTAGTCAAGCTCATTACCCGCGAAATAATAAACTGGGGACATGTTCTCTTTGGCTTTACTTTATTTATTTATAAGTATCTTAAATTAAATATATTAGATATGTTCTATTTATGGGACAATCCGATTTTGTTTCATTCTTATTATCTCATCATCACAGGCTCCAGACACTTGAACTCATTCACGTCACATTTGGATTTCGTCACTGTAATTAGCTACTACGAAATGGAAATCCAAGTGCTAATTTGATAGGCTAGTCTAGGTCTAGACTGTAGGTCTCTAGCTCTAATCGTCTGATTCCCAATGGGGCAATTAGTCAAAGAAAAGTTGAAAATTGCAGAGTAGCAAAATGCATTTTCAATTTGAAGGATTCAACTCAGTCAGTCAGAATGTCACCTGCCAACGTTATGCCGATTCTACAAGGAAGCCTATGTGAACTAGCACTAACAATAATAACTTCAATTCAGAAGAAGATCCCTATTGTCAGAAAAAGAATGTACAGCATCTTGATAAAACAAATGTATGCGTGATGTGATGTTAAACTGTTTTTGAGCTAGCTTGTTGTTCATAGGCTAACAGTACGAATTGAATTGAATAAGGAATAAAGGTAAGATATCCGTGTAACCACACGACAACTTAGCGAAAATCAGTGAAGTACCAGACAATCTTGCGAAAGAATTCTAAGCCGCGAGAGAACCTGGCGAAAGTCTGGCGACCTCGCCGCAAGTCATGAGCACATTGCTCAGATAATACTGCACTCACCTGTAGCGTCTCAAACTCCTGTACTTGCTGTTCCACCTCGCTAACCACTAAATCGACCATTAGACTGTCATCTTGATCTCCCAGTTGCTGAAAACAGATTTTTTACTTTCTTATAGTTTAGATAGACTTCACTTTTTTTAATACACGATCAACTTTTTTTACTGCACAATCATTGCTGGCTTGAACAACTAAATTTATTACACAAACGAAACATTTCGATTTATTACGATTGTGGAATCGAAACCGCGTCACTAAATTGAAGGTTGAATACCCTAATAACTGGCTACCAACACCAAACCACGATTTTTTGTTTGTTAGTTCGTTTTTTTGCCGCGTTTTGCTATATTTTGGAGGCAGAACCTTTTTTACCGAGTTTTTTCAAGCAAGTGTAATCGAAACATTTGCACAAGCAAATGCGATTATGGATCGGGGTTTGCAAAGTTTTCTTAGCTTCACTACATTACGAGAATTCACTAATTATTATTTTTATTGAGTGAATTATGTAACTCATTAGCGGGATCCCTCAGAACAATTGGGATAATACTTTAGTGGGTACTTTGAAAACAATCGTCATATAATCCCTTGTTTTTCGTTTAAAAAAATGTGTTTATCCTTCAAAGTTTCAAAGCAAATAACGCAAGATTATGTATTGTTGTGAATCATAAAAATTAGAAGTAAGTACGATTATTTTTATAAATGGTCTTGGCTATTTTTACTCCATTCTTTTTACATCATTTCACTTCGTTGTAATTAGCGATAATTATAGATAGCTGGTTACACTGTTACAATTTATTTTTTTATATTTACTCTCGTGTGTCCGACCCTTTCTACTTATACGACTACATAACACAAACCTTTGGAAGTTAAATATACATACAGTATTAATTAGAACACAACTTTCAGAGTATCCAATTCATAACCCTCATTACCCGGAAACACCTTCGGCAGCAAACTCTATAATTGTATCAGCTTCATAAGCAGAAGTTTCCTTAGGGGATCAAAGTCTCCTAGGTAACCTTCCTTGAAGAGAACTTTTCCCTGGGGAACATGTCATGCGTCACCATGGAATGAATATGTATTATCATACCCATCGTACCATACCATTCGGTACCACATCCCACTACCGTATCATTCCATATGCCCTGTATCATACCGTAGCGTACCGTACCATATCCCACCACCGTACATCCGACTACCGTATGATATCATAACGTACCTTTCTCTGATCTTCAATACTGTCGCTCCTAGGAGATGCGAGCTCGCTAATCCACTTTAGCATTTTATTTGATTCCCTGAAAACTTCAGTTGAAAAATAAAGTTGTTACAATTTTTTAACTTGCAGATCGAAAAATTTCATGGATAAATAAGCGACATAATTAGTAATATTGCTGGAAGGATAGAGATAAGAGAGCTAATTATAAGCTATGCTAATTAATAATTGCTGGAAGAATAGAGACAAGAGATGTGGAAAAAAGTTGATTTGTCTTTGTGTTGAAAGGCTAATGTGCTCGTACAAAGCCTTACCTTGAATAAACAACAAAAACATTCCACTAATAAAGACAAATGTATTTGTGTTCTTTTTATATCGAAGGTACAGCTTCTAGAGAATTTCAGATTAGAGATAAAGATAATGGAACTAATCGACGAAATCTTATATAATCTTTTGATTTTTAAGCGGAACTCCGCCGCCTACATTGAAGCCATATTTTTGATTGGACAAAAGGTTTTCAATAAAAATTATAAAAAAGAATCAGCGGAATTATGAACGGGGGTGGGCTACAGTTGACACATTATTGCGTAAAAACCAGCGATATAACAGCCGATATTGATGCGTGTGTCGGACGCTGTATTCTCATCTTGTGTTTGCAAATAACGGTGATATCACACAACACAGTTGGTAATGCAAAGAAGGTGTGGCAGGGCTCACCTGGCGACTGTTCGCAAACCTTGGGCACAAAATTGGCGTTCGCCCACTTTCGTGCGGCGACCTAGCGAAGGTTCACCTTGTGATCACGGCCAGTTTTCAAAAGCCGGGACACTTTTGAACTTCTTGGAAATAGAGGATATTGACTAGTTGCACCTTTTCATAGGAAAATACGGGGAATTTGGGAACTATGAAAATAAAATTTCAAGATTGGAAGAACTAAGGAAGAAATAAAAAAAGTGGTTAGTTAGAAGTTAGAAGGCTAAAGAAGGCCAAAGGGAAAGAAAGCTCCAGGGAGAAACTACATTGAAAGTAAGAAACAGTGGTATGGTATATGGCATAACTTTTAGTTATTTCCAAGAATGAAAACACATGACGGTTAGGTAACTTTTATCTCTAATGAGGACTACATTAACATAACATTTACTACGAGTCATGAAAAATGAATTGCGCCAGTGGGTGTCAAAAAGATGCGCGATTAATAATTTACTACTTACTAAGACAATCAAAGAAAGCAATGTACTTTTTCATATTCACTTTTTTGCGCACAATAAATTTTATGTTATAGATCATCTATATAGATTTCGAATTAAAATGAGCTATATTACGCGGTTTAGTATTCATCAAAATGCCATTATTTTGATGATAAAGACATAAAGAACGAATCAGTTGCCATGGTGTCCAGGGGCATCCTTTAGGCGCATCACCTGTGCGCTCGCTTTACTTTCAAATAAATATATACGGATTTTGAAGGAGGGTATTAAGGGGCGGGGCTTGAATTAGAATGAGAGATTACGCAGAAAATCAGCAAATTTGAGGCCATATGACGGAGTAAGAGGGAGTTTACATGATGACTTACGCAGATAAATATTGTCTGAACGATGAGGAGATATATGAGCATTTTATATTTCGATATTCTCGAAAAATATCTAAATATCAAATTGTCAAGTAAATATCAAATCTTACACACTTCTCTATTTACTGAAGGCGTGGAAGAAAAAGGAACGTAACTTTTGACATTAGGGTATTCTGGAAAAATGTTCTGCTGTACTGAATCACATTTCCTTTTATTAAAAAAATACCAAATGTGTTTGTACTCGGAACCTAAAAAGCGCACCACAATAATAGAAGAATGATAAAAAAGTGCGGAATACTCTACGGATAACGTTGCGACGATGTGAGGTTTAGTGGACTAAAGACGTGCGCGATTGTATCTTTTATTTGTACCGTGAAGTTATAATAAGCTGCCAAAAATAGAATGTTTACTGTAGTTGCAGCACAGAGCTTTTAGTAGAAAGGAAAGTACGAGAGCAGAGTTATTTATGGATTTCCTTTTGCGAAATTCTATAAAAATAGAATAATTAGAAAATGGAAATACATTGTAAACATGACGTCGACAGCACTAATTGCAGAACTCACATGAAAACGGAATAATTGCCGAAGCCACAGATGTAGCCGGTCACCAAATGGCTTCCACTGAGGAAACCATTTGGTGACGGGTTGGCGACCACTTTGAGACTAAATGACTTGACTTGGTGGTACCAAATGACGATTTTTCGAGAAAAAAATTGCCAACACGTTGTCACCAAAAGCTTGACCGAAACAAACGGCCTTTTCATTTGTTTTGTGGCACATATTTTTGTCATTTACCTACACACAGTTTTTTTAATAATTATTTGACTGGCCAACAGGTGTACGTACACTACATTATGAGCGAAGTACCGTAGTCAGCTTGCACCATAGAAGAAGAGTAGTGTAGACATCGAGGGTATTTTTCAAAAAAAAGTATTTTTATTTTATTTTTTCTGTTTTATTTTGTTAGTTATTATGTTGTTATGTTTTGTTTGTATTTATTTTTTCTGATAAGGTTCTCCGTATTCTTTTGTCAGAGGCGAATGTTATTGCTTTTCAGCTCCTTTGTTGATGGACGAAGAGGGCACCCAATTTGCGCGTATTTCTGTAAAGATGTGAGTTTGTTTTATACTGTTTAAGACGTTCCCCAGAATCTCTCGTAATTGTCATTTTCATGGAGTTGATAACCAAATCCGATTTTTCACTAATAGCTTTTTCAATCAATCAATTTCAGTGAGTATTTTGGCGGCGCGGAATTTGGCAGTGCGGATTTTGAGTGGTTTGTGTTGGATTCGCTGAAAACAGTGCTTGGAAGTTGCGGTCCGAACTTCAAGGTTGGTTTTTGTTTGTTACTGAATTGCGCCAAAAATTCCACCAAAAAAGTGGAAATAATATTAATATTTTAAGTATGACTGTATATTTTTGTGTATTTCCTTTGAAGTAAGTTTTTCCTCATGTGTGTTAGAAGTTAGAACCCATATAATGTTCCAAGAAACCTACGTTGAGTTTTCGATACGTTCTGGCGTACCCTTCAACGTGTATTCCGTCTTTTGGTGATTCATGTAGCTTCATACTTCGTATCCATACTAGTCATGAGTCATGCTAATCGTTTTCTTTAATTAATTTATATTCTGTGTGTCAGCTTCTATTAACCGCCTCCCACCCCTCCATCTTAACTATAATTTTCTAAACCGTAAACATGTCTTCTTAAAAATGTGAATTAGTGAATTGCAAGCTTGTGCCTTTGATGTGGTATCTTATCAGTCCCTATCTATTTCATATACACTCCTCGAACACTGCCTAATCTAATGTTTATTGATTTTATGAGATTGTCCTGTGGTGGAGCCTATGGGCTCATATGTAAATTCTAATGTTTCACGTTGCAGCTTCAGCTACAACTGACGCTGACCTGTGTGATTTGTCGTTATTCGTTATCTCTGTTCTTTCAATGGTCTTCCTCACGCTTGTTCTTCTCTATCTCTCGTGTTCTACCGACCCTCTTTCTCTTATATTTCTGCCTCTGAGTCTATATTTGTTTGCCTTGTGCGGTGGGTGGACGAATAAACACAAAGTTTTTATTTACAAGTGTAGCTGTAGCACAGCCAATAATATTTTCGATTAAGCCATCAAGCGCTCTCGTAGTATCTCGTATGAACTCGTCGTATCATGTGGTATGCATGCACATTTTCATTACCTCAACTCATAATCACGATTTCATTAATTTTATTTTGCTTAAAGCGAAATACCGGCCGGTTTTCGAAACGCATTGCGCACACCTGCTTTCATATGCAGCATATGCAAATGAGCAAGAATTAGAATAAAAACTAGTCCCCAATTAGACCCCACGCTGCATAACTGCATAGGAATGCAAGTACTTGAGATACGTTTCAAAAACCGGCCGGTATTTCGCTTTAAATGAATTTGATTTTTACCTTGTCTTTCTTCACGTCAGCATCAGCAGTCAGCGCTCGGCCAAGAAATTCATAATTAAAAAAAAACCTCCGTGTTCCTTCCAGTTTACTATCAATAAATTTATACCACATGATAACATCGTTTGGCACTAATAAGAGAGCGAACGCTCTGGATTATTAAATTATCACCTTCCCAACTCACAGAACACTCAAACAGTGCATTAGTTTGATAATTTACCAATTTAAATATTAAGCCTACCGTTTATCTTCCGGCTCTTCCGCTCTTCAGAGCGCTAGCACTTTTATTTTACGTTTTTTGTGAATAATGTATTCATAATTTTTTCAGATTGGTCAGTTCTACGCAGACAGCCAGAAGGGCAGTGTGATCGTTGATAGAGAAGAAGTGAACAAAGTTTGGGCGGCGCTGTCCTTTTCTGGACGATACAAGGACTTTCCGGTGGCCGTGCATCTTAACTCGGTTGGTCTTTGTTTACTACTTTTATTTTATTTTTGTCAGTACCTTTTTCTCTTTTCCTGTATCGTACTGTTAGTCCCCTCGTACCAACATCTACTGGGTGAATTGTGTATGTTTTCGTACATTGCGGAGTATATACCTTACAATACCCTACAATTCCAATACCTTACCTCACAAACCTTTCGTACCTTACCTTACAATTAGCTTGAGCCATGTTATGCTCTAACTCTAAACTGCTGTGTCGTAGCTGAGACTGAGAATGAATCTCTATGTGGGTCATAAGCAATGCGGAATGCTTATTAGCTTATTTGCTGGTGTGTTTGCGTTTTATTGAAACAAAAACAAAATTGTATTGCGTTAAGTGATATTCATAATTATTTATTTATTATTCTTCTTGTTCATTTCATGGTAGCGTTGACATCTCAACCATTCCCGGTAGACTTCGTGGTTCTGAAAATGAGAAACTAAATAATACTTTCATTATTTCATTTTGTGTAAATTCTTCTCACGCCGTCCTCATTACCTTACTAGTCACTTCTGGCCTTGTTGTTGTTTTGTTTTCGTAAAATTGAATGAGTGAACGTTTCCGTCTATTAGTTTGTGAATGAACGACAACACTAACATCAAACCGCTCCGGCTAACAGGCTAACTTGAAATTTTGTTTTAAAGCGAAATACCGGCCGGATTTTGAAACACATTTGAAAAAATAGACCAGCAGTCTTACGCAGCGTATGCAAATGAACGTAAATTAGAATATCGAGCAAATTAACAAGAATTCAGTTGTCCACGATGCGTTTCAAAAACCGGCCTGTATTTCGCTTTAAATTTGATCTATTCATTCATTTCTCTCTTGCTCGCATGTGTGTGTGTGTGATATTATTATAAGAACTTACTAGTCGTTTGTTCTTCTGCCTCAAACTGTTCAATGGTTTCCTCGTCGGAGTTGCCAAGTATTCTGGGTGTTAGGGTAGAAAATTGGATGTTATTGTCTTCGAAGCGGTCCTCAACGTCTAGTTCCTGCTCGTTAGGTCCCTCAGGTCCGGGTCCCTGTACGGGAGGGATTTGAGGCGCGGGCGGGACAGCTAAGCCGAGCGTAGGCAAATGCGTAGGTGGGATGGGGTCAGGGCGGGGAACACCGCTTCCTGAAAGAGATTTGGATTTTTAGTAAACTTGACCTAAAGAGTTTTCTAATGGTTAGTGTTTGTGTATGTGTAAAACCACGTAGTTTTTAAGTAAAGCAAAGCGGAGCTCTTGGAATTGTTTTTAAAGGGATATAATACATTCTCATTTCTCATTTAGATTGCTTATCTATCATAGACCAAAAGTTGTTTAAAGTTTACACACTGACAAATGACTACACTTATTCTTTCCGTGTTTTTCGACAAGTGGGCCGTAAGTTAACCCAACGGCAAGTTGCTTTCTCAAGGGTTTTGGAACAAATTTTTACAGATCCAGATCGTTAGGATAATATCCGTAGTTGTTATAAGTCATACCTCCAAGTGGGTTAGCAAAGAAGGCTCCGATGCGTTGTAGAAACGTGGCCAACTGTCCTCCTGGTTGATTGGATGGTTGGTTTCCAAACTAGGTCGATAGTAGGTTAGATTGTTAACTGTTAGATAATTGAAGATAAAGTTCATAGGTCAAAGGTCATGCTCACAGGCTCCCGTGTCTGTGATGTGACTTTTGACTGAAAGCCGAAATAGCCGAAGCGAGGTCTCTCTTCAGTATTTTCTACTTATATATTTATTATCCAATCAATGTATTGTAGTGTAGTGTCATAGAATATATTTAACCGAAACGGAATAGAAAAGTAAGGTGTGTTAGGCTTTACCGATAACATGCTGCCCAGTCCCAAGTTGCCTCCCGGGTTCACTCCGAGCCCTGAGTCTACTCCTACTCGTTCACCGCCTACTAGGAGTCCTTGGTTTCCTAAAACAAAATTACGCTAACTTCATTCATTTTGATCTCATGCCTTGCCGTAAATGTGAATTCATTCTTATTACTTGTTTAAAGCGAAATTCCGGCCGGTTTTTAAAACGCAGCGTACATGTGCTTTCTTATGCAAATGCAGCATATGCAAATTAGCAAAAATTAGAATAAAAACTAGACCCCAATTAGACCCCACTTCCACTTCGCATAAATGCATTGGAATGCAAGTACAAAAACCGGCCGTTATTTCGCTTAAAGCTTTGGAAATGAGGATTTCCAATGGACTTAGGGACTCATAAAGCCATAACCATGAATCATATATTTTTAAACGATAGTATGGTGGTTCCCCATTATTCCACGCTACCTTGTATTCCAAAAGTGTCCTTCGCTCCATTTAATTGGAAGCCTCGGTCACCACCGAACCCCAATAGATTAGCGCCTTGGTTGAAACCGAGATTCCAGCCTCCGTTCGGTGCTGGCCCTAGTTGGAATGTTCCTAGATTGATCTGCGCGTTTGCTGAAAAGCTACTAATTGTAAACGTTGATTTGGATGCTAATTAGGCATTTAGATATGACTTGTCTATTGAGATGTAACTTGTTTATTGGAGTAAAATTGTTCTCGGTGTTTGCTCGTTTGCTGAAGTGGTACTGTGGTACTAATTAGATTTGTCAGTTTGTTATTCGAGCACGTAAAAGGGCGATGTTTCTGAAAGGGTGTTAAAATTGATAGCTACCTTTGAGCGTTATTATTGCACTGCGACTTTCACGGTATAAACGATAAACCGCGTTTTATATTATTTGACTGTGCGTGCTTTATATTGAATTAATTGAATTTGAATAACGACTTATAGTAACTCACTGTACAAGCTGTGCAAGTTCAACTTACCAAATTGATTCGCGATGAAAAGCAATAAAAGACTGCGCCCGGAAATTAGTCCGTTGCAGTGTTGGTACATATTCGATATTCCTCGATTTTGATAGTTTGTTGAGTATCCAAAATTATTTAGCGGACGAAATATAAAAATGACTAATAGTGATGCGAAGCCTGGAAAACTGGAGTTTCTTTGTCCTTTTGTCACTTGCTAGAGAGTAGACGGTCAAACGGTAGGCTGTAACTATTGGCTATTGCGCAACCGCGTAACAAAGACAACCTCTAGTTTTGGGACTGGGAAGTAGAAAAACACCGAGCCGGCGCGGTTGGTTGTATTTGTGGTGACTAGGCATTTTCGCCGGCCATGGCAAACGTACCGTGAACGCGCTACGCGCGGCACGTGTAAACTGTACACTCTCATGTGAGTGTGATGTGAAAGCAGGCGAAAAGCAACAAGAGAGGAAAGAAAAACCTTGAACGTTGGTAATACACAGACACACGCGATACATACAAACTACAAATAGTACAAGGTTACAGAGGATGAGGATGTAAGAAAATATATTTGCATAATTGAAAACAAGTAAACAAGCTTTGGGATAGATAGAAAAAAACAGGTTTAGAGTAAGACACTGGATGATGGTTGTAAGCTGTAGTGTAACTTTTGAAGGTAATTTATGCGAATAACCTTGAGACTGGCTGTGGCTGGAGCTGGAGCCAAGATTGTACTGCATTTTGGAATACCTAGATACTTACAAAGAACAAAGAAGAAAACATAGAGAGTCGAAGAGTATTCGAAGAATTGTTTCAGAATGAAATAGCTAGATTACTACGTACTATAGAATCCACTGTGTCAGTTAACTGACCAGGGTGAACTCTCTCATTTATTGCTATATTGCTAAACTGCTATAGTGAATGTGAAGTGAATACCACTATATCCTAATCCTTTCTCCTCTTTTCCATGTCCCCTTTTTAAATCTACACAGGAACGGCACGGTAGCTCGATTACTTGTGCGTAAATGGAGACCATACTGACTTACTCTTGCCCTTACGACTGCCTCATGTCTCATCAAAGGTTTGCCACGTTTTATTTAAAATGAATTATTTCAGTTGACCGAAACGGAGGAGCCGACATGGTGATTGGAGGTACTATCGCGGCCATTTTGGGCGCCCTACTCATTCTGTTTCTATTCTTTTTCGTCTTCGCACTTTACTTCTCAATCCCATCCAGAAGAGACCTGAAGCTTAGAGGGGCGCACGCTCTGGTTACAGGTATGTTGGGGTTATTGATTGATTCTTTATTGATTATTGATTGATTTATGTTGAGTATAGATTACAGTTTGTAGTGTATAGTTTTGTCTAATTGTGTGTGGTCGCGTTCTTTTTCCAGATCATTTGGATAGCTTTTGTATTCTAATTTCTAATTGCTAGCTGGTGGCAAGACTCATAATTGTTTATCTTTATATGTTATCCTTTTCGAAGGTGGCTATGGCATAGATTTATTTTGAGTGGGAGGGATTGAGGGATTTGGATTCTGTATCCCAAATTCCAGCTAGTGAGCTCCCGATTGTGATGTTTATATTATATCAATATCTCATCATTGGACGTTTCCTTACTCTGTTTAGGCGGTTCAAAGGGAATTGGCAAGCAATTGTCCCTCTCTCTTCTCTCGCGGGGAGCCAATGTGACTATTGTGGCGCGAAATGAAGCCGATCTCAAGAATGCTGCCGAGGAGCTTCAGTGAGTAGTTTTTTAAGTGTAACTTTTTGAGGGCGAATCTGGTTCTCATATTCTCATTTGATGCGGTATAGGAGCCGGTTCTTGAAACGTGTGTTGAGTAACTGCTTTGCAAATGAGACCACTTTTTATATTATACTCATTTGTGTGTAGTGCAGTGATCATACAAATATGGAACAGTTCCAGTTGTTCCACATACGCTTCAAACAGCGCCTGTTATACCACTTAAAGGGAATGTCAAGCCGGTTTTTCATGTTGGGCTCAAAAGAAAGCTTATGTTTTGAAGGTAAGGAAAGTGAAAATGAAAATAAACAAAAACTTTCATATAAGAAGAAAAACTATTTCAAACCCCTCCAAATAACTCCTTCAATATGGGATTCTGATCATTTGGACAAAATCAGAACTATTCTCTGCCGCAGGACCGTTTGCTGTTAGACAGCAAAGAAAAAAAGGAGGGCGCGAGAGAAATTTGTTTAAGTCAGCAAAGAAAAAGAGGAGAGCGCGGGGGAAATCGTGTAAACTACGGTAGCTGTGACAGCGTGTTATAGAATATCTGTGAATCAGGCGTGACATTCGCTTTAAAGGGATCAGGCAGGTCCTTGACACTTGACAGCAAAGAACTGGCCTACGTTTAATAGAATAGCTGACGACATATGAATGTGAATACACAGTCACTAATCAACTGTAAACATGAAACTGTGAGGGGTGAGGGCTAAGGTTCGTAAGGTTGTGCTTCGTTCGAGCTTCTTTATTTTATTATGTGATGTCCATATGGCTATCGGTTTGGCCATGGTCATATGGAGAATGGAGAGCCGAAGCCGATGTAGTTTAGTTATTCATTTGCAGATTTAATTTATACAAATTATATATTCAGATCCTATGCCGACCAACGTTCTCAGGGCCAGAAGGTGCAGTGGAAGAGCGCGGATTTGTGCTCATCGTATGAAAATGTTGGTTTTTTTTATTAATATTCTTTGTTTATGAGACTTGGCATTTGGTATTTTTTACCTTGATTGTGTTATTACACCTTCTTGCGGTTTGAAGCTGTAGGTTTGTCTCCATCTTCGGATCTTTGCCATAGCGAAAGTGCTGAAATCTAATTAGTTTCTTGGGAGACTAGAGGGGGGTGATTTGGGTTTGAAGCTTTGAGGTCCATTTGTGTTCTTCCTACTCGCAATCAGGAGACTATGAAGTAGAAACAGAATATAGTCTTGTACGATAGTTCGTCCGTGAATAGCATAGCATGTAAGCTAACCGTAAGTTAAGTGTGTATATAAGTAAGTATCTTTGGGATCCAATTGGGGTTGTGAGTTATGGGTCTTATGACCAAAGTTATGACTGCAATTTTCAAGATTTCGAATTATCCAAAAACTCTGACTAACGAGCTCCTGTGTTCAGATCGAGGCGATGGTGCGTGATGCGGAGCAAACGCTCGGACCAGTGGACGTGCTCATTAACAATGCCGGACATTCAGTGCAAGAGGCATTTGCGGACCTGCCAATTGATGATTTTGAGAAGCAGATGAAAGTCAATTATCTGAGTGCGGTAAGTAATTTATTCTCCATATCTTAAAGGGGTATTGCATGTGGTTTGGGAATTAGTGTTTTCTTGATACATCAGTGAGTTGATAGTTTTATTTACTAGAATTCTTTCACATTTGACTTTGACGCTTTACTTTCTAGTGAATGCAACTATTATGCCTCGTTGGGGAGATGTCTGATAATGCACGAGCAATTGCTTATTTAGTCATGTTTTATCAATTTGACCCAATCCAGAAACCCAAATCGAGTCCTTTATAATAAATCTTTTACGCTACAACTACAAGAGCTTGTTCCTTTATGCAAGGATGTTTCAATACAATCAAGTGTTTCAAAGGTTCTTATGACTTGTTCTGCAGAGGTCCTGAGCAGTAGGCGACGAGTTCCAGATTACAAATTGCTCGACTTCTTCGGTTCGGGCTTCGGGCTAGGGCTATGAGGGATCGCCCTAGCCCCTAGCCCATGAGCCTATGATGTTTTCTTTCATATAATTGATTTATAGTATAGTTTAATTAATGTGTGCCTTTCAGGTCTACGCCACCCGGGCGGTCATAAAGGGAATGCAGGAACGACGCCACGGACACATCTCATTTGTGTCGAGTGCGGCCGGACAGTGTGCTATTTATGGATATAGTGCGTAAGTGAATTGGGTCTTATGGTCTTACAGTAGTTACAGTTACACGCGTGCTCCAGGGCTGTATTGGTATGTGATACGCAGCTCGTTGAGAGTAACCCGTTTCACTTGCATTTTGGGCAGGGTGTGAGTCGTACATATTTACGAGGTATCCGTTCGCGTTCGGGCGGCTCGACGGTAAGTTACCGACGATGGTATGCCATACGTAAACTCGGTGCTTTTATTAATGCTGAATCTTGTTTTGTTTAGTTATTCGCCGACCAAGTTCGCACTGCGTGGATTAGCCGACAGCCTTCACATGGAACTTTTGCCGTACAAGATCTCAGTCTCGATTCTTTACCCGCCGAATACCGATACAGAGGGATTCAAGGTAAGGGTATTCAATCATTGTTGTTTCCTTACAGTAAGTTTTATTCGAAAGGTCCGTTGGTGCGTGAAGTGCGAACTTGGTCGGTGAATAACTAAGCAAAACAAACATCAACATTAATAAAAACACCGCCCACCGCGTCACAGGGTATACCATACACATACAGCTCGTCGGTAACTTACCTCCGAACTGCCCGAACTCTTTTAATTCGTTGCGTTCTTCTAATGAGTATAATAAATATAATGTAAAAATATAATATAATATAGTGGATCGCTGAATTTAATCGAGATAGACACTACTTATGCATCTGAATGTGAAATAACAATAATAGTTTAGAGCAAAACGGATACAGTAGTAATCCGTAGCATAGAACCACAGAGTTAGATCTTCGCATCTTCGTCTATAGTTACCTTTTATGTGAATTATTTACAGGTTGAGCTCACCACAATGCCCGATGAAGTGCGTATTATTAGCGATACTGCGGGAGTTTTTGATCCTAAGGTAAGATCGGTTCATAAATTCATAGATTATCATTGATTATAATATATAGTACCGTTTGATTTATTGAATTACCGCGAACGCAGTAGTTTTTAGTAAGTTTTTGAAACATTGTGTATGTGGGCATTTGAATTTGTTATCCGAATTGGTTGAGTACTTGTTTAGTCGATGCGAGGTGGTTTTTCTGAATTTGCCGAAACACAACGTTTGCATTTTGATTGTTTATTAAAGTTGACATTGCGATGATGCCCAATGATACGGGTTTATTTGCAGCAAAAAAAATATTCGATTTTTTAATGTATACGAATTAATAGGGGTGATACATAGGTTCCCCAAAGCAAAAATACTACCCCATTTTTAGAAAATTACTCCCCATTTAGGAAGTTTACTACCCCATAGCTAGGGGTAGTGATCTACCACTGGGGTACTGAACTCCCTATTTTGGGGTAGTGTTCTAGGGTGCGAAGAAAACTACCCCTTTGTTTTGGGGAGTTATATGTTATATTCCCAATTTTGGGTAGTCAACTACTATGGGGTGGTATTCTTCAATTTTACCCCAATTGATTTTAGGATGTGGCGGAGTATCATATTCGTGATATCGAAAATGGGCAATACGCGACCACTATTGGACTTGGTCAGTGATTTTTTTTAAACTATAAATGAAGCTTCTTAAACGTGTTGCAGTAAGGAGTAGTAAGGTCATTTGGTGGGTATTATGCAAAACGTGGATCTTTGCTGATGGCACAATTTATCAAACATGTAGTTGTAGTGTGAAGAAGTGTGTTTCGTTCTTGTTTTAATAATTATATCCCCTAATTGGTTGGATTATGAAATGGTTATAAGTGCAGTATTGGGTGTACAGCGTGCTTTTGATGAATTAGTTTTAAGGTGTGTGCTGTAAATGTGACGTGGATCATGATAGACGTACGTAGACCATGCATTACTGGTACATTTGTTTCGAGTTTCGACCACTAACAATAATGTAAACCTTTACGCACAACACACGGGATTTATATCTATATATCCCGGCGTAAGTTATCTATATTATATAAATCTGGCTTGTTTCAGATGGCTGGATGCTGGGCACATTGACTGCTGGAGCTGCGCCGGAGCACAATATTTTCAGAGCGGTGACACAGGTGAGACTTTTTTGATAATTAAGGGTAATTAGGACAATTGGTAATTAGTGGTAAAGAGATTTTAAAATAGTACTGTAATATTCGGCTCAATGTAGTTATGGATAACGGTAACCAGATTAAAGTAACGGTACAATGTTTTACCAATTTACCTTCTAATATAATTAAGGGTAATTAGGTCAATTTCTATAATATAGTTCTAGTATAATTAAGGGTAATTAGGCTTCAGCTTCAGTAAAGAAAGTTCGGAAGTCGCTGTCATCGTGTCATGGCATAAACTCGTTGACGCTCTGACCGACGAAACCACCATCCGAATTGCATATTGCATAAATTTAGACGGTGGTCTTGAGTTCTTAGCCATACCACCGTCTGGATTAGAATATTAGGTATGGTGAAAATCAGAAACGTATCATAAAGAGATACAAGTTTCGGAAACAATGCATATATTTGGATGGTGGTTTTGAGCTTTTCCCGACGAGTTTTATGCCCTGCTTCGTGTCATCATTTTGGGTGGTGACTTACATCTTTAAACAACGCTCGTGAAACACTTTGATTTGCGCAGTTTTTATTATTATTAACTATCAAAATGTCAATTAACACATTAAAAGTGGGTGGCCATCACCTGATTATTGAGTGGGTGGCCATCACCTGATTATTGAGTGGGTGGCCATCACCTGATTATTGAGTGGGTGGCCATCACCTGATTATTGAGTGGGTGGCGATCACCTGATTATTGAGTGGGTGGCCATCACCTGATTATTGAGTGGGTGGCCATCACCTGATTATTGAGTGGGTGGCCATCACCTGATTATTGAGTGGGTGGCCATCACCTGATTATTGAGTGGGTGGCCATCACCTGATTATTGAGTGGGTGGCCATCACCTGATTATTGAGTGGGTGGCCATCACCTGGTTATCGCGGGCAAATTCATATGGGTTTCGTTTTTCGTGGTTAATCGTTCTCCCATAGATATAGGTTTTTTTATCATTAATAATTTGAAATTGGCCTAATTGCTTTACCTTTCAGTCTGTATTTGGAGGATTGTTCCGTGGAATTATGCTACTGTACATTGGGTACTTTAATGGAATTGTGAAAAGGTGCTTCAGACAGAGACAGAGTAAATGAGAGTTTGGAAGAGAATCGAAAGAAGAGGGTAATTAGTATTTATCTCTTAATTAGCAAGTTTATTATCTCTCTCGGAGAGGTTATTTTAGGGTTAAGTGCTAAAATTGCAGTAATTGTCTTAGACATAGTAGTTGGTATTTGTCTTGTTATATAGCTATTGAGGTTTTGACGCGGACGCGATGTTAATTTGGATGTGATTGGTTATTTTATCATGTGTTTATCGTAAGTAATTTCTACGTTTAGGTGAAGGATGAACGTTGCCATTATCTAATCTGTATACTTTTTGTGTGTGGTTAATTATCTAGCACACGCCACACGGCACTGTAGCGGTTGGAGGTATCATACTTTCACAGTTTTTCATTTCGTCATTCAGAAGCGTCAGCCTATATTATTTCGTTGCCCTTTGTTGCGTATGTTAATTGGAACGGGTTTTAGAATGCCCCATGTTGATTGATAATTAATATAATTGATTCTGTTGTGATTAGTGCCTTACCGTATGTCAAGCAAATTAATGGACCGTACCTTATGTGAGGGTAGTTTGGGCTGATTGCTTAAAGTGCAGTGTTGTTATTGATTGACTTTTTTTATTTGGTCTTTTTTTTGAATAAAAGATTTTTGAAATGGATGTTTATGCAATGACGTCATGGGACTTAATCCTGGGTAAAATCGCCCGTGTAGCACCTATATCTTATGTGTAGTCTATGGTTTGCGCGTGTGCGCCATCAGCCAAACAATTGTCGCGCGTGTAGCGCCTGTGTAATTGACTTTTACCAGGTCAAACGGGCAATTAACTTTGCACTTGACTGTAGCTAGTATATAATGCCAGATTATTGATCGCATAGTCAGTCATCATGGCTCCGTGACCAAGTTCAGTCATAAACTTTTACTTGTTGCTACATAGACGTTTGATAAGAGTAATGTTAACTTCTTTATCTTGTTTGGTTCTCGGGTAAATCCGAGTTTCACTGTTCAGCTTTTTTTCGCTACATACCGTACAATCACCGAGCAAAACACACCGGCTCACGCACATTAGCATAAAATAAATTAGCGCGAAATTAGCATGCGACAAATTAACATAATGACACCTCGTGAAGTGTTTCGAAATCTATCACTGCTTTAGCAACTTTGTTTGACAAATTTCCTTTATCCTTGTTTATTAGTCCTTTTTATGCTTGTTTTGATAGTGATACGCTTTAGCAAGATGTTTAGGAGGTTGCGGACCTCTTTTGTAAACGATTCCTCCCTTGAACTAATATACTTTTATCATTCCATGTGTATATACAATTAAGGTGTAAACTCTCTCTCTATCCTCTCTCCTTAGTTTATTCGTTTCCCTTTCTTCTTGTCTCGTATCTCTTGCAGAAAAATATCCCTCGCGCGCGCGTTAGCATAAAATAAATTATCGCGAAATTAGCATGCGACAAATTAACATAATGACACCTCGTGAAGTGTTTCGAAATTGGATTTTGTTCATTTTTCGATCACTGCTTTAGCAACTTTGTTTTACAAATTTCCTTTACTCTTGTCTATTAGTCCTGTTTTATGTTTGTTTTGATAGTGATGCTTAAGCAAGATGTTTAGGAGGTTGCGGACCTCTTTTGTAAACGATTCCTCTCTTGAACTAATATACTTTTATCATTTCATACAATTAAGGTGTAAGCTCTCTCTCTATCCTCTCTCCTTCTTACTCGTTTCCCGTTCTTTTTTGTCACGTATCTCTTTCAGAAAAATATCCCTCGCGCGTACATTAGCATAAAATAAAGTATCGCGAAATTAGCATGAGTCAAATTAACATACTTTGTGTGTGTCTTGGAATTTTTACGTTATGCCTTGCATTCGTCGCTTCTTATGTTTCATAACTTCTCTTGTTTACTTTTAGCGACCATTTGCAACTTTGCATATTTTAGGTTATTCATTTGCGTGCGTATTTTCACGTATGTAAGGTTCATTATCACATATGTACCCCATTCTAGCTGGACCTTCCATGCGTTTCTACCGAACTGAGGCATGGGCGGAAGACGACTTCTGGACTATATCACCCACAAGAAGCAGCACAACGACGACGACCTCGAATCTAACGAGGACAACAAGGACAACAATGCCCACCACGAGAAGGAGGATTCCAAGGGCAAGCTGAGTTTTGTTTTCACTTTCAAATTGCGCCCGTTGAACAAAAATATGTATCTTATCATTCAGTGAATTATTTAACTTTAACTGCTGTTAACTGTTATTTAACTGCTGTTTCGCGAGGCCGAAACAGGGCGAATTTTTTTTTAGGTGTTTCGTGTTTCCGAAACAGCAGTTAATTAATCTATCATTCATCAAGTGGATAAGCTTAATGACACATAATAAGAAATTCACCATATGTGTTGGTTAACTCTACTTTTTTAGTTGTTAATTTCCCATAGATTCTACAGATTCCTTCATTTACCAACATTAATTAATTGCAGCGGCAGTTGTTTTTATTTATGTAAAATTGTTTACGCGTAATTATGTGTCTTTTTGTAGAAGCTTCCGCCACGCACTTTGCTTAGTAAACCTCAAAACCTAGTAGGCTAGATTCCTAATGTAAACAGAGCAACAACACATTTATCCAATAAGTGTCTTAGCAAGAAGAAACAGATCTAATGGCGAGACAAATCACAGTAGTAATCGAATAGTGATACTCAAAGGTGTGGCCTAAGTGCACACAAAAAATCATAGAGGGTGGCAGAAGCCTAGTTCAACAACAAGTGGGTCACCACTGAAGTTGTACAAGAACATGAGGGAAGTAGCTGTTGAGATGACAAGGTGCAAGAACCCAACTCTCAGATTGCAGTTGTGGAACAGCCCTCTGGTTTCTCAGGGTTAGGACCAATATTGGTAGACTAGGGGTACCCAACCTCCATTGGTTAAACTTCCCATTTGCATCTTCGCCAAGAACCAAGGGACATCTTTTTCGGTTGAGAATGTTTTACGGCGCGATTTCCGAGTGCTGCACATTCGCCACAGAGAGTAAATGCCGAAGGGAGGCGCCTTGTTGGTGGGCGGCGATCGGTTCGCCCACTTCAGACTAGGTACTGGGTGACGGCTGTAGATCCCCACCGGGGTTTGCATGAGTAGTGCATACACTGGAAAATTCCCAGCCGAAACGCCTCTCGGAAATCGCGCAGTAAAACATTCTCAACCGAAAAAGATGTTCCTTGGTTCTTGGTGAAGATGCATTTGGGTTGTTTAACCTCTGGTGGTTGGGTATCCCTAGTCTACCAATATTGGCCTAACCCTGAGAAATCAGAGAGCTGTTCTGCAACTGCAATCTGAGGGTTGAGTTCTTGCACCTTGTTATCTCAACATCTACTTCCCCGTGATCTTGTACAACTTCAGCGGCGACTCTCTTGTTGGTGAGCTAGGCTTTTGTCCCCCTTTATGCTTTTCTGTGCGCATTCAGGTCGCGCTTTCGAGTATCACGATTCGAGTACTACTGTGATTTGATTCCCCTTAGATCAGCTTCCTCTCGTTAAGACGCTTCTTGGATAAATGTGTTGTTGCTCTTTTCACGTCAGGAATCTAGCCTATTAGGGCTTGAGGTTTACCAAGCAAGTGCGTCGTGGAAGCTTGTGCAAGGACGTGTAATTAAGCGTAAGCAACTTTAACAAGGGAATAAAAAAATATCAAATGTCGCTGCATATTATGTTTGGTGAATGTAGTAATCTTTTCAGGCGTGTTTGGTTTGGGAACGTATATAAGAGATTATAGAGGGTGCAAGAGGAGAGAAATTGTCTGAGGGAGTTGTAGTGTAATACAGTTAATTATGGTGAGAGGTGAAGCATTGAAAGAAAAGTAGGTGTGGGAGTGTGAGGGTGTGTGTGTATATGTGTGGGAGTGCGTGCGTGCATGCGTGCGTGTGTGTATATGTGTGTATGTGTACGTGTGTGTGGTGTGGGTGCGTTTGATTGAGATGCAGATGAGAGGTCCACTAAGCCAGGAATCTGGAATAAAGAATCATGCTCTTGAAGCGTAATCGTAAGAGATTAAGGTTTAGAGGGGGCTGAGAGAGAATTAGACATTAGAGAGCTCAGTGACAAATCTATTGGGCGAATGCCATTGAGAAACACATGTTGTGTGCCAATTAAGACTACTAGAATCTAGAACTCTAGCTAGAAGATAGCACATACTGCTTCACAGTATTTGCAGGGCATCGCAGAACTCAAGAACTCTCTATGTCCATCCGTCTGTAGAAGCACAGTCCTTCCATTCTACACCAAGTAGTGCTTCATGGATGTATATATTGACGATTCGACCGCTTATCGTTTGTGCCTGCATCCACTGGAAGGGAACCATGTCAATGAGAAGGTGAGTTTTTTAAAGCGAAAAGTCACTATTTGCAAAATTACTACGGAATATGAAGAAATGGGCTGAGTCTTGCCACTTCGTGCTTCCTGCCGGCTACTTGTGAATTTACTTAAACACTTGAAGACATAGGACAAATACAATATGAAATTTGATTGCGCGTGCGTATGCAATGTTGTTCGCTGCTGACATAATGCGGAAAATTATGCGTGGGCGGCGATAGTTTTGCGCGCACTTCGAGGGCTTTTTGGAAGGTCAATGAATAATGTATGCCAAGAAAACTGTGTGCGGCAGGTTCGCCACAATCTCTCTCTCTCTCTCTCCTTCGTAGCTCGTCTCTCTTTCAGAAAAATATCCCTCCCGCGCACATTAGCATAAAATAAAATTAGCATGCTTCAAATTAACATATTTTGTGTGTGTCTCGGAATTGTTTACGCTATGCCTTGCATTCATAATGACTTCTGTTTCGTAACTTTCTTGTGTTTCGTAACTTCTCTTGTCTACTTTTAGCGACCATTTGCAACTTTGCATATTTTGGGTTATTCATTTTCGTGCGTATTTTCACGTACATAAGGTTCATTATCACATATGTACGCCATTCTAGCTGGACCTCCCGTGCGTTTCTACCGAAGTGAAGTATTGTCGATGTCGAAGCAGGAACATGGGCGGAAAATGACTTCTGGACTATATCACCCACAAGAAGCAGCACAACGACGACTGCATCAAAGCTAACGAGGACAACAAGAACAACAATGCCCACCACGAGAAGGAGGATTCCAACGGCAAGCTGAGTTTTGTTTTCACCGTTGCTTCACTGAATGATAAGATACATATTTTTGTTCAAAGCGCGCAATTTGAGTAATCGAATGGATAAGCTTATTCACACCTTACAAAAAGAAATTCACCACGTCTGTCGTCTACTCGCTAGTTGTTAGTTTCTTATAGTACTACAGATTCCTGCATTTATCAAACTTAATTAATTACACAGCGACATTTGGTCCCGTTTTTTGTTTTAACCCTTTGGTAATGCTGACACTTAATTCTATGTTCTTTGTACAAGCTTCCACCGTGCACTTTGCTTGGTGAACCTCAAAATCTAATAGGCTAGATTTCTAATGTGAAAAGAGCAACAACACATTTATCCAATAAGTGTCTTAGCAAGAAGAAACTGATCTAAGGGGGAGACAAATCACAGTAGTAATCGAATAGTGATACTCGAAGGTGTGGCCTAAGTGCACACAAAAAATCATAGAGGGTGGCAGAAGCCTAGTTCAACAACAAGTGGGTCACCACTGAAGTTGTACAAGAACATGAGGGAAGTAGCTGTTGAGATGACAAGGTGCAAGAACCCAACTCTCAGATTGCAGTTGTGGAACAGCCCTCTGGTTTCTCAGGGTTAGGACCAATATTGGTAGACTAGGGGTACCCAACCTCCATTGGTTAAACTTCCCATTTGCATCTTCGCCAAGAACCAAGGGACATCTTTTTCGGTTGAGAATGTTTTACGGCGCGATTTCCGAGTGCTGCACATTCGCCACAGAGAGTAAATGCCGAAGGGAGGCGCCTTGTTGGTGGGCGGCGATCGGTTCGCCCACTTCAGACTAGGTACTGGGTGATGGCTGTAGATCCCCACCGGGGTTTGCATGAGTAGTGCATACACTGGAAAATTCCCAGCCGAAACGCCTCTCGGAAATCGCGCAGTAAAACATTCTCAACCGAAAAAGATGTTCCTTGGTTCTTGGCGAAGATGCATTTGGGTCGTTTAACCTCTGGCGGTTGGGTATCCCTAGTCTACCAATATTGGCCTAACCCTGAGAAATCAGAGAGCTGTTCTGCAACTGCAATCTGAGAGTTGGGTTCTTGCACCTTGTTATCTCAACATCTACTTCCCCATGATCTTGTACAACTTCAGCGGCGACTCTCTTGTTGGTGAGCTAGGCTTTTGTCCCCCTTTATGCTTTTCTGTGCGCATTCAGGTCGCGCTTTCGAGTATCACGATTCGAGTACTACTGTGATTTGATCTCACCCTTAGATCAGCTTCCTCTCGTTAAGACGCTTCTTGGATAAATGTGTTGTTGCTCTTTTCCGTCAGGAATCTAGCCTATTAGGGCTTGAGGTTTACCAAGCAAGTGCGTCGTGGAAGCTTGTGCAAGGACATGTAATTAAGCGTAAGCAACTTTAACAAGGGAATAAAAAAATATCAAATGTCGCTGCATATTATGTTTGGTGAATGTAGTAATCTTTTCAGGCGTGTTTGGTTTGGGAACGTATATAAGAGCTTATAGAGGGTGCAAGAGGAGATAAATTGTCTGAGGGAGTTGTAGTGTAATACAGTTAAGTATGGTGAGAGGTGAAGCATTGAGAGAAAAGTAGGTGTGGGAGTGTGAGGGTGTGTGCGTATCACTGAGAGCCGATGAGTTGCGCGCCGCACCATTTCGGGAAACAAAATGCGCGCCGCAAAGGAATGGGAAACAAAATGCGCGCGGAATAGAAATGGCGCGCAAAGTGTTTCCGGAAAAGGTGCGGAAACGGTGCGGAAATGATGCGGCGCGCAACTTGCGCCCCGCACCATTTCCGCACCTTTTCGGCAACGTTTTTGAAAGCGCTCCGAGGATCTGCCGTAAGTGCAGTTGTTGTACTAATATTTTTCCGCAAGCACAGATCTCACATGTGTCGTGAGGCCGAGTGGTCTAAGGCGCTGTTCAGAGAAATTATCCAACAAGAGTGTAGGGTTCGAATCCAACACGCTGCTTTCTTTTTGCAGTTGCTACTTATCCCGCACCGTTTCCGCACCTTTTCGGCAACGGTTTGGGGGTGTTTCCCGCAACAGTTTGGGGGTGTTTCCCGCACCAAAACGGCAACCAGAGTCGGTGAAAAAACTTTTGCGGCGCGCATCAAATTCTTTTGCGGAAAACACCCCCAAACTGTTGCCGCGCGCAACTCTTGAGTTTCGTTGTATGTGTGTGTGTGCGTGCGTGCATGCGTGCGTGTGTGTATATGTGTGTATGTGTACGTGTGTGTTGTGTGGGTGCGTTTGATTGAGATGCAGATGAGAGGTCCACTAAGCCAGGAATCTGGAATAAAGAATCATGCTCTTGAAGCGTAATCGTAAGAGATTAAGGTTTAGAGGGGGCTGAAAGAGAATTAGACATTAGAGAGCTCAGTGACAAATCTATTGGGCGAATGCCATTGAGAAACAAATCTTGTGTGCCAATTAAGACTACTAGAATCTAGAACTCTAGCTAGAAGATAGCACATACTGCTTCACAGTATTTGCAGGGCATCGCAGAACTCAAGAACTCTCTATGTCCATCCGTCTGTAGAAGCACAGTCCTTCCATTCTACACCAAGTAGTGCTTCATGGATGTATATATTGACGATTCGACCGCTTATCGTTTGTGCCTGCATCCAGTGGAAGGGACGCATGTCGATTACGAGAAGGTGAGTTGTTTAAAGCGAAAAGTCACTATTTGCAAAATTACTACGTAATATGAAGAAATGGGCTGAGTCTTGCCACTTCGTGCTTCCTGCCGGCTACTTGTGAATTTACTTAAACACTTGAAGACATAGGACAAATACAAGATTGAAATTTGATTGCGCGTGCGTATGCAATGTTGTTCGCTGCTGACGTAATGCGGAAAATTATGCGTGGGCGGCGATAGTTTTGCGCGCACTTCGAGGGCTTTTTGGAAGGTCAATGAATAATGTATGCCAAGAAAACTGTGTGCGGCAGGTTCGCCACAATCTCTCTCTCTCTCTCTCTCTCCTTCGTAGCTCGTCTCTCTTTCAGAAAAATATCCCTCCCGCGCACATTAGCATAAAATAAAATTAGCATGCTTCAAATTAACATATTTTGTGTGTGTCTCGGAATTTTTTACGCTATGCCTTGCATTCATAATGACTTCTGTTTCGTAACTTTCTTGTGTTTCGTAACTTCTCTTGTCTACTTTTAGCGACCATTTGCAACTTTGCATATTTTGGGTTATTTATTTTCGTGCGTATTTTCACGTATATAAGGTTCATTATCACATATGTACGCCATTCTAGCTGGACCTCCCGTCAACTCCCGTGCGTTTCTACCGAAGTGAAGTATTGTCGATGTCGAAGCAGGAACATGGGCGGAAAATGACTTCTGGACTATATCACCCACAAGAAGCAGCACAACGACGACTGCATCAAGGCTAACGAGGACAACAAGAACAACAATGCCCACCACGAGAAGGAGGATTCCAACGGCAAGCTGAGTTTTGTTTTCACCATTGATTCACTGAATGATAAGATACATATTTTTGTTCAAAGCGCGCAATTTGAGTAATCGAATGGATAAGCTTATTCACACCTTATAAAAAGTAATTCACCACGTCTGTTGAGTTAACTCTACTCGCTAGTTGTTAGTTTCTTATAGTACTACAGATTCCTGCATTTATCAAACTTAATTACAGAGCGACATTTGGTCCCGTTTTTTGTTTTAACCCTTTGGTAAAGTTGCTGACACTTAATTCTATGTTCTTTGTACAAGCTTCCACCGTGCACTTTGCTTGGTGAACCTCAAAGTCTAATAGGCTAGATTTCTAATGTGAAAAGAGCAACAACACATTTATCCAATAAGTGTCTTAGCAAGAAGAAACTGATCTAAGGGGGAGACAAATCACAGTAGTAATCGAATCGAGATACTCGAAAGTGTGGCCTAAATGCACACAAAAAATCATAGAGGGTGACAGAAGCCTAGTTCAACAACTTGAGAGTCACCACTGAAGTTGTACAAGATCATGGGGAAGTATATGTTGAGATGACAAGGTGCAAGAACCCAACTCTCAGATTGCAGTTGCGGAACAGCTCTCCGATTTCTCAGGGTTAGGACCAATATTGGTAGATTAGGGGTACCCAGCCTCCATTGGTTAAACTTCCCATTTGTATCTTCGCCAAGAACCAAGGAACATATTTTTCGGTTGAGAATGTTTTACTGCGCGATTTCCGAGTGCTGCACATTCGCCACAGAGAGTAAATGCCGAAGGGAGGCGCCTTGTTGGTGGGCGGCGATCGGTTCGCCCACTTCAGACTAGGTACTGGGTGACGGCTGTAGATCCCCACCGTGGCTTGCACGAGTATAGTGCTTTCACTGGACAATTCCCAGCCGAAACGCCTCTCGGAAATCGCGCAGTAAAACATTCTCAACCGAAAAAGATGTTTCTTGGTTCTTGGCGAAGATGCATTTGGGTTGTTTAACCTCTGGCGGTTGGGTATCCCTAGTCTACCAATATTGGCCTAACCCTGAGAAATTGGAGAACTGTTCCGCAACTACAATCTGAGAGTTGGGTTCTTGCACCTTGTCATCTCAACATATACTTCCCCATGATCTTGTACAACTTCAGTGGTGACTCTTTTGTTGTTGAACAAGGCTTCTGTCCCCCTCTATGCTTATCTGTGTGCATTTAGGTCACACTTTCGAGTATCACGATTCGAGTATTACTGTGATTTGATCTCACCCTTAGATCAGCTTCCTCTCGTTAAGACGCTTCTTGGATAAATGTGTTGTTGCCCTTTTCATGTTAGGAATCTAGCCTATTATGGTTTGAGGTTTACCAAGCAAGTGCGTCGTGGAAGCCTGTACAAAGGACATAGAATTAAGCGTAAGCAACTTTAACAAGGGAATAAAATATATCAAATGTCGCTGCATATTATGTTTGGTGAATGTAGGAATCTTTTCAGGCGTGTTGGAGACCGTAGATAGAGAGATTATATTATAGAGAGTGGAAGAGGAGAGAAATTGGGCTGGAGAGTTATGGTTTAGTTCTGGTGAGAGATTAAGCATCGAAAGAAAGTAGGTGTGCGTGGCATGGCATAAACTCGTTGACGCTCTGCCCGACGAAACCACCATCCGAATTAGCATATTGCATAAATTTAGACGGTGGTATTGAGCTCGTAGCCATACCACCGTCGGGATTAGAATAGTAAGTATGGTGAAAATCAGAAACGTATCATAAAGAGGTGCAAGTTTCGGAAACAATGCATATATTTGGATGGTGGTTTTGAGTTTTTCCCGACGAGCTTTATGCCCTGGTGCGTGGGTGTGTGTGAGCGTGGGTGTTGGCATGTGTGTGGGTCTGTTTGAGAGAGAAGCAGATGAGAGGCCCACTAAGCCAGAAATAAAGGAGCACGTTCTGAAGCGTAAAATATTTAGATTTATTGAGAGCTGAGAGAGAATTAGCTATTAGAGAGAAAGCCCAGTGACAAATCTGTTGGCGAATGCCAACGAAAAACACATGTAGAACTCTGAGAAGATAGCGCATACTGCTTCACAACATTTCAGGGCTTCGTACAACTCTCCGTGGCGATCCATCTGTAGATGCACAGTTCCACAATTCTACACCAAGACTACACCATTCTTCGTGGATGTATATATTGACGATTCGACCACATATCGTTTGTGCCTGCATCCACTGGAAGGGGAAGCATATCGATTAGGAAAAGGTGAGTTGTTGAAACCGAAAAGTCACTGTTTGCAAGCTTACTATGGAATATGGAATATGATGATTAAGAAAGAAGTGGCAGAGTTACGGACTCAGTCTTTCCACTTAAAGGATCAGGCCCAGTTCAGGTAACCCCCATTTTTGACTATCCGATATTTTAACTTTACTATTAATGTAGAAAGATACGCACGCGAATTTCCAGAAAAAAAACCGTTCGCATAGCGGTTGCCTGAACTGGGTCTGACTCTTTAATGCCAGCTACTTGGTTGACGGTGTGAATTTACGTCAAACACTTGAAGACCTATCAGAGGACAAATATAATATTGAAATTTGATTGCGCGCACCTCTACGTGTTGTTCGCTGATCACCTAATGCGGAAAAATCGGTTTGCGCGGCGACAATATTGCGCGCATGTGGTAACTTTTTGAAGGGTTTTGAAAGAGCATGTAAGATCCCATGCCAAGAAAAGTGTGTGCGGCAGGTTCGCCGCAAGTGCGCCACTTAGAATTATTCTCTTTCTACCCGCTCGAAATTGGGGTTATCGCGAACATTATCCAGGTTTCACTTTGTAGTTGCACTGAGCATGATGATAAAAGCAGTTATATGTCTAGAAGAATATATGTCTAAATGTTTAGGTAACATCCTACTGCGGAGCCGTGTCCTGCTGATCTCGTTTCACATCGCCTTCGATTCGTTCTAAGAAGGCCACATGAAGGACCTAACTCTTTCCAATTCTGTTCGCACTTGTTCGCTGTTGATTTTTGGCATGTGGATTTTATTGTTGACGGTCGTGCTATTTTCACGTTTGTCTCTGTGCTTCCGATGCGTCTGATGCGTTATTGGTGCCTTGTTGATGCGTTGTTGCTGTGTTCCATGTCCATGGACCGTGAAGATTCAGTGTGATGTGGGGGAATTACAGAGTTTGATGTTTACCAAGTATGACTTCCCATCATAAAGCTTTACCAGGGAAGTTTACTCGGTATATCAGTTTATTTGGTTGTTTTTCTATGGTCCAGTGATTCTGATTGCTTAAATGGGGCTTGCAATTTACTGTATGGGCCTGGGCACTTCATTATGTTTGTTTTGTAAAGAGTGAAATGTGTTTGATGGGTAACTCATGCCTACTCATCCCTGATACATACAACGCTGTGCAGCTTGTTGAGTTTCTGTGATTTCCATGAATTTTGTCAACACTGTGGGTGTATTTGAACTGGAGTTGTACAGTATTTTTTTATCAGTGATTTATCATCCTTGTTCATTAACCTACCGTATGTCAAAGGTAGGAGGTAAGCAATTGAGAGGAGATTCTCCGCGAGTTTCTATTGGCCGTGTGCACTCCTGCTTCTCGGTAAACGTGTAACAAAAACCCAAAGGTAAAATTATTTATTGAAAATATTTAGTCCATTCAAAGCAATACGACGGCTGATTTTTGAAAAGTATGAATGCAATTACTCTAAAACCGCGCGGTAGTTTTCACACCATGGGAATACGTCATGGGAATTCGTTTCAAAAACCGGCTGTCATAGCGTTTTAACGCGTACTTGAGCGTGATCGGCCGCGTGTGAAGTCTTGGCGGCTACGAGCAGATGTGGGCGCTACTGTTGGATTCCTTCGTGTGTCCGAAATGGCTAGTAAGTTTGTCTGCGTTTGCATAGAAAATCGTGGACGCCCACAAAATGCACTCCGAACAAGATCGCGAGCTTGTTGTCTGAAAATATGGTGGTAAAAAACAACAAGTGAGGGCTTTTAGGACTGTACGTTTTGGAGAGGATGCGGCAAGTGAGCGCGCTCCTCAGATGCGCTATCTGGCATTGTACAGCCTCCCCGGTACACTGTGTGGCTACGCTTTTTTTGCGCGGCGAGTCGCGGAATTTCGCTTCGTAGACAACGCCCCACATACCTATTGAACATTTTATCTATGAGATGAATTGAGCGTTTATTGAGGAAATTTAGAGCGTCTTAATAAGTAGGATTTGGAATTTGTACAGTACTCAAAAATTACGTATTTTTTTTTACTTACGTGAAAAGCAATAGTAGAAATGGTTGTACGTGAAACATCAGATCGTGGAGCCAATTACCAATTAGATACCATATTTCACTATCCGTACGATCCTTCCAAACAAGGAATAACTGAATGACGGAAGTTGGTAGATGTTCTAAACGTCTTCTAACCCATTGTGTCTGTGTGAATGGTTCTAAAAGCCATTGCCGTCTTTACTGGACCCCGTCGTCTACTGCTCAGAAACTCTGCGGAACATGCCATAAGCAAAAATCTTCATGTCATAAGCAAAAACAATCAAGGGGGTAGAGTACAGGTTTTTAAATAAATAAATATTTAAATATTTATTTAAAAACCTGTACTCTACCCCCTTGATTAAAGGTGCACGCCCTTGAAGCGTGAAAGATTGATTATTTATAATTGTCTTCAAAATTACCAAACATACTGGAAGTAATAACACGTGTTTATTGAGCGATTCTCAAAAGGTTATTTCTCTGTGATTGAATGATGTTCAGTGTTTTATATATAGCGATGCACAAGCATGAAATAAAGGTCTAACATAGGTCGTAGGTCGCGCTTTTTATATTACTCATTTTTTTTGCTTGGTATTCATGCATGAGGCCTAAGGATACCGAAGTCATCGGTTTCAAAAAGATTTTCGAAGATAGCCAGAGGCCGAAAAAGTCTCGCTGTATATTACTCACATCATACATCGTTGCCGCATTGCACTGTATGAATGTGCAGACTCCCCGGATGATCATTTGCTTTTTGGATTTAGACGAGGCGGTTTTTCGGGACGCTTTTAGTACGAGTACTAAAAGGATGCCGAATGCTAGGGGAATGGCGATAACTCGATAGAGCACGGTCCAGAGAAGCGTAGTGCGATACTCCTGTAAGATTAGCATAAACATACTGGAAGAATATAATTAGGTACCAAGGTACCGCTCCGCTGGTGCGCCCCGACATCCTAGCGCGTAAATATAGATGCGCGGTGGAACGTTGGCGCGAGTCAGGCGAAGTAACCGCCATTAACAGCCCCAGTAACAAAAACGTATTTGTCTACTTCTTTTCTTGGATTCAATTATGAAACAAGTTATCCGCAAATTAGTTTACCAACTATAAACGTCGAATTTGAAAATTGCACGATCTCATTTTTCGTGCATATAAAAAAACGAAAATTACGTCATTCAAGTACGGGGCTATATATCCTGTCGACGTTATATTATAATCGAGAAAGTCTGGTGATATCCACAGAGAATGTGTAACGAGAAGAGGTATGAGACAGAAGGGTAGTACAACGACAAGAAAGAAGTTGGAAAATACCTGAAAGAAAATGCATACAGCTGGCTAGATTTAAAACGGCAAATGAGCAATAAATAGGTCGATATGCCTTGTACTTCTACTGTACTATACTTGTCCTATACTATACTTGTACTATATTTGTCCTGTTTTATACATACTTGTACAATACTTGTACGATACTTGTCCTTTGTACTCTTAGTACTGTGCCACATTGCTACATTGTACATATACTGTGTCGCGGTGTATTAGCCACTGCGTATAGTAAAGCAGTGTGGTACTACCTTCCTAAACTTGCGTTGTGTTTTATACTTTTACACTACTGTACTTGTCCTATACTATACAAAACAACTGGACACAACTGGACCTGGCAGCCTAGTGGTGAGCGCGCCCGATTCCCAACCCCGAGGTAGGGGGTTCAATCTCAGTTAGGACCACTCAAGTCAGGGCTAGGGTGAAATAATAAAAATAAAAAGTGTAAAAGTATAAACCTATGAATGCACTGATGCGCAACTGACCTTCTGATAAGTATTGGGCAACAAAATCGTTGACAGTCGATATAAGAATAACATTACGCCATTCGAGTGGATCATATCAAATGTGTGGATGCGTAAACAGAACAGCAAGTTAAATATTAGGCGATGCTTTGCAAAAGTTTTCATAAAGCCCTTTCCGAGGTCACTATTTCCATATAAAAATGTGGGCAACCGATCCACTAATATGCTTGACACGTACGCAAGTTGACACTGAAATTTGGTTATCATTTAGAAAAAGTTGGGTATGTGCGGCACTCTCGATTTGCGTGCGCCGCAATATTTCTTCGCCCATGTATGACAGGACTCTTTTCTGTATAAAATATGGATGAAACCTATAGTTTCACGTAATAATTTTACAATCATGCTTTTACATTTTACAGCAAAATACCGCCCGTTTGTGATACACATCGAGTACTCGAGTACACCAGCTCCAGCTTTCTGATGCCATGCAGCTGATGCAAATGAATATACGTGAGAATTCAGGTGCCCATAATGCGTTTCAAAAACCGGCCGGTATTTCGCTTTAAATATCACGTAAATTTTTTATATTCACGAAGCTATTCTCCACTCAACTCACCGTAATTCCAAAGAATGCGATCAGTTTATTGTAGCTGGGCGTATTTATTGTCGGTTCAAAAAATGGCCGCCATATAATTATCGAATAGACAAACTGTAGAGGCAAACCGTATAAAAAGGATATTCCAAAAATTAAAAATTGAATCATGAATCCTTTTTTTTCTCTGAAAATTAATCATTTTATCTTTAAATAAATAAAGCTTTATTGGTTGCTAGATGAGAAAATGAGAGGGACTGCTTATAGGGTAAAAAGAAAAGAAAGTTGAGGAACTCAAATAGTAATAATATATTTTGAGGAAAGAAAGCAAAAATAGCTTTCAAATTAATTTAAATTTAATCGTGCGTGGTTCCAGAAAACGTCATAAGTTCCGTATGTTTCTCTCTCTATCTCTATCTCCCTATCTTTGTGTGTAATTGTTTGTGTGTGTACATGTGAGTATGTGAGCATATGAGCATATGAGTAAAACCAAAACTGTAAGAGCTATCTCGTTCCGCTCGAGGAGCTATCTCGTTCCGATAAAGGATGATGTGTCCATACATGAGTATGCGTATGTATGCGGTACGCGCACGTTCGTCACTAACTAAGAGTTGTGGAAGTTTTGCCAATTATAATTTTTGTGTAATAAAGATGGGAACACCTTGGAAAGAAACAGCTGATGATAATTTTTTATTATCGCTCTTATTAAAACGGAAAAGGTCACGCGTTCAAGCGTGAGTATATTTCTCGTAAGGTACAAATAATTGTTCTCTAAAGTTCCTTATTTATGAATTATGATGACATTTGTCAAGTTCTTGCAAAAAATTCCCATTCCATAAAAGTTATTCACACAAACAATTAGCACATGTGGAATCCAGAGTTGGTTATTATAATTTTGATGATATTAGTTATCTGAAATTCTAGATTTCATTTGATGCGTTATCTTTCTGCCTTGACCGATTTATACAAAGAAATAGAAGGGCTACTGGGCAGGGAACTGACTGTTCTATCTAATATTTGGATCCAGCCAATACAGAGTGACACAAGTGACACTAGGTAACGCTGCACTTAACTAGGGTACAAAACGCGGAAAACGCAAGTATGGCCGGAGTTGCGGACCAATCATAGCTTGCTCGGCATGCTGCGGCCATTCATTTGCCTTAAATTTGCGGAAAATAGAGTTCATACGAGAGCACTCTCTGTGAACTAGAATTTGTAGCGTCAGACAATAAGGTTATGACTGTTATGACTATGACAATAACAAAAATAACGAAGACGACAATCTGTTTACGTGAACTGAGAACAAGAACTGGGAATTAAACGAGGAAATTAACGGCCTCTAAGTTGATTTAATACAGGGAAAGGAAAAATTAAATAAAAAGTCGTGTTGTTACGAGGAAAAATATGCCGTAACATCAATACATAACAGGCCGTAGGCGCTCAAAAATGCGGTGTGTGTGTTTGAACTTATTATTAGAAAGATGTTTGCAAACCAACTTAAGAGCAAGTCCTTATTTCTAAGGTTAGTGTATTAGTTTAGTTCGTATTAGTAACATTGTAGCGTATAAGAATTGGATGCGCACGATGGATGTCGCCGTGCCCGTGCGTATTCCCATTGTGTCAATAGACGCGCATGCTAAATTACTTTTTGTCGGAAAATGCGGGATTAATCTAAACTCGAAAATGTGCTTACTCGTTGCCTAAACGTAGGGACGATTAAAGTTCAGAGTTTTATCTGCACAAGTAGCTGGCGTACCACTGCGATCTTGGGCTGGATTTTTGAAGAGAGGGATGGGCATTGTAAACCTACAACTGTGAATTTTTTTCTTCGGCACATCATGGTAGATGAATTTGGTCATTGGAATCAGTGAAATAGAACTATAGAACCCAGATGTTTGAGAAAGAAAGAAGTGAAGTAAAAACAAAGAGCGGGATAAATTGTGAAGAATGAGGGTAAACAAAGACATACTAAAATTAAAAGTTGAGCTACGTATTGCTGTCTGTAATTTTTCTTTGAAGGAAAGGCGGCCAAGTAAGTACGCGGGACCGCGATACGTTGATACAAATATAATTTACAATTCTCGTGTCAGGAATACGCTTCTCTAGGCCGTAAGTGTGTGGGATATGGAAGGACAACTGCACTGTGCAAATTTCTTCCCATCAGGTTACGTGGAACGTCTTCCTTGTGAATAATACAATTGTTTTGCTAATTGTGGAGTTTGCAACCCACGGTAAATTTTATTGTGTGCAGTGAATACCGTATCGTATCCGGCCTTCGCGCCAAATATGAATTTTGAATTTGTGGCAAAGATCAATATTGGCTTGTAACAAGGAGCAACAACAACGACAACAACAACTATTCATCCCCTCTCGGATTTGACTCTTTTATTTTATTTTATGATAGCTTGCATTGTTTGTATTATATTAATGATGATGATGTAGATGATGTTCAAGAGGTGTCTTTTGCCCGTCTTAAATGTTACAAATATTCAGCTTCGTTCATGACACGGTAAATCATTCTCTTAACTTTGTGTTATAAGTTGTAACGTTGTGTTATCTTAATAAAAAAACTATGTAGACATGTTCATGCTACAGTCAATCATTCCCTTAACTTTGTGCAGATGATAAATTTTATGAGGAGGAAGATCGACACTGTGAACCAAGTTCAGTTACAATCCATTTGCAAGGAGGTAACAATTTTATTCATACATGAAACGTAACATTTACTAGTACATAATTTGTGCAGTACATCATCACAGTGGATTTCCAACTGTTCACCTCTACAAGTTTTTTTGCTTGCTTCTTGAACAAATCCAAGCTTCTGCGCCGCAACGGGATCTACATCTTATGTATGAGGGTCGTTGTGAGAAATTTAGTTATTACTGCAATTTGCCAGGACACCGTCATCCATTGTATTTGTACTCCTCGTTATGATGCAGAGCAATTTTGGTTACTGAAACCTGGTGAGGTCGTGCACTTCTGTAACCCTAGCGGTTCCACGTGTACTCCGTGATGGCCATCTTTTTGTAGATGGCTCGGTCTCCTCTTTGCAGGGCAAAATAATTTTTCAATGCCGTCTCGAACTTGATGACTGAAACAAAACGTGATACGCATACCGCATAGAAAAACATACAGCATTCAATAATGTATGAGGCCACACAAAAAAAACTCGCGAGGAAAACACGTATCATTTACAAAAAAGATGCTCACCAGAATAATAGTAGTAGAATCGGTTGTATGTGAAACATGAGATCGTGGATTAAATTCCCAATAATGTACAATAGTTCATTTTCGCTGTCTCTACGATCTTTCCAAAGTAAAAAGAGCTAAAAGCGGAAAACAATATCAAATAACGTATATCTTCGGTACCCGTCAACCCAGAGTTTATATGTAACTACGACAAGAGAGAAAGAGAGATAAGAAGAGCTTGTGGAGAAAAATTTCTCACATCGAAAATCGAGGGTATGTGACATTGTACGACCGTGACGAAGCCTCGGAGAGCCATGGGCATCTTTGAGGATGCCGTTGTTCGGTTGGAAACGAGCCACATGATAATTAGACAGGTAATTGTCCCCACTAACATTGAAAGCAGGCGAAAGATAATGACCCAAAAAAGGACCTGCCGAACTTCCTGAATTAAAAGCTATTCGTTAGCTTAAACTGTGCAAGAGTCACTAAACAATAAGTATTTATTGGCATCGTGGATAGAAATTTCCTTCCTATGGGGCTGTTTTCGTTGGAAAAACAGTACTTATTTGAAGACTTGTCCATGCAAACTTTTTGGACGGGTTTCTTTAGTGATATGCTTTATGTTGCAGTATATCGATTATTCCCGGGTGCTAATAAGAAAGAGTAACTTAAAGGGTTACAAGAGTAACTTACACTATTCAAATAAGGCGCTATATATCCGTCTGACGTAACAATATACTGTAAAAAATTTGGAGACAACCATAAGTGATGAGTGGCTACCAGTGGTAGCAAACAAAATGGGAGAACGGCCACCAAAAGAAATTGAGCGAATATCTAAACAACCTAAAGTGATATATCAACCCCATTGTAATTAATAGATGACATGAGTCAACTGTATCGTTGGAAAAGGTGGAACCCATTGGGTAACGGTTCTACGGTTTTGCGTGGGCCACACCATTTGTTGGCCACTTCTCTCGAAAACCGTCATCAACTAATCACTAATTACCAACTGAACATGGCCATTCGTCATCACCGCATGATCACCAAATGTTTTTTGTTCGATGAGAACCAGTTGATGACTGGTCCTGGGAAATTATTCTGTTTTCCTGTGATGCCGATTATTTGATGACACGTGCGGCCCATTCGCTAATTATTCGAGGATGCACCCACCTTATGATAATTATTTGGTAACACCACCGTGCACAAGCGGTACATAAACAGTAACGCGCCATTGGAGTGTATCATTGCGAACGTGTGTATTCGTAAGCAGTAGAGAATATTGAATATTAACAAATTATCCTGTGTTAACTGATAAAACCAGTGCCCTGCAGGGCTATTGTATTGAATGAAGGTGGGCAGACGATCCAAGAAGACACTTGTTACGTAGGCGATTTGACTCTGAAAATGTTTCAAGTCCACAGGGACTTTTTCCGTAGACGCACACACATATTGGGGCATTTCTGTGTGTTAATTGGATTCCTATGGTATTTTTTTTTTAGGAAAATGAATGTTTTTGTGTCTCTAGACCTTCTGTAGTTGTGTTTAGATGTCATAACACAATAAGCAGTTACTAAATCGACTCGGAAAATATCAGTATGATGTTAGCGTGATTGCTGCAAGGGCCGGAAATCAAACGTACGGATTCAATTCCCGCTCGTTGAAAGCCCCAATGCTATCGGCATTCTATATTTTCTTTGCTGAATTCTAAACACATGAGTATTGACTTACCGTAATCCCAAAGAAAGCAATCAACTTGCTATAGCTTACAATATTCATATTCGGTTGAAATAGTGGCAGTACAATAATAATCATATATAATAATTGTATCGGTAAACCGTAGAGGAACGATATGCCGAATAGAATATAGTGAATCATAAGCACTGAAAATAAACATTGCTTTCGACCAAGTCATAGAAAACTAGCGAAACATGAAACAGCGAATTATCCATAACAGAGTCTGAGAGGAAAAAAATATGTAGATCATGGGTCTGCAAATTTAACTACAGTGTATGCACGAACACCGAGAATGTGCTCCCAGAATCCCAGTGGGAGGTGAGAGAAAGAGAGGGATCACACGAATCAGACACACGCAGAGACAAGTCCTCTTAACCGGGGAGGCTTCCGATTTTCGCGCATACGGCCACAGAAGACACTACACTTACCTCCCTTCAAAAATTCTGAGTTCAAGAAAAGGACGTGAATATAAATTTGTGGGAAAGCACAGGATAATAGCTATGAAAGCAAAACGGGAACATTGCGGAAAACACCTATAGCTGTTTCCCATTCGAACCTTTTGCGAATGAGCGTTTTAATTTTTGCGAATGAGCGTTCGAAACGGTTTTCACGTCCGAAATCGTTCCGACGCGTAATTTGTTGTTTTGCATTTGTCTACCGTATCCCAAGCGCTGGCGAGAACATTTGAAACTCCCGCGCTTCAAAAAGGGGCGGGGTTCCGTAAATGTTTGCGATACGACTAACTTTTTGAAATAACACTCATTGACGTGTATTTATGGTTACAAACCACCCACCCGCCCAAGTCATTCAGTAGTTTAATTCCTGACGTATGTCTTTTCAGGTGCAAGGCAACGTGCCGAAATCTACGGATTTTTGGCGTCGTGCAGACTGACCGGTAGGCTTGCCACGGGAAGAGCACTGGTATCCGTGATCTCGCTATGCAAAGCGCCATCGACGCTGTACCAGTACAAGAAGATCGAGGCAAAGCGGTGCTGCGATGCTGAGTGCCAAGGTATCGACCCCGAAGCTGATTTTTCACTGGTTGCCTACCTCCTGAAAAGTGGACCGAAATCTCCTTCGCCTGTCCGGAGCCAGATTGCTGCCTTCCAGTTCTTCAACGGTGGTATCCCTAGTGGCGCGCCAGACAGCTGTCCAATTGGGTGGAGGAAGCATCTTCCAGGTGCAGAGTCGCCAAGAAGGCTTCAGGTAGTCGAATTATTATTTTGTCTTACCTTCTGTGCAGAGTTTGCTGTTTTTCCTTTACATGTTTTTATATGAGGATTTTTACAGTAGTCATCGGCGGTAGTCCGTCAGTTGTCAGTGGCGCAATTTGCATCTCCAGTCGATGATTAATTGGGTAAATACGAAGAGTTCATGCTAACAATGGCCTCAATTCGTTTAGCCAAACCCGATGGAGTGCAGGATATCGGGGAGATACTGTTACACGCGGAAAGAACGAATACATTGGCGTCAAGGCGGGCCGCGGCAATGATAGTCCTTCTCTATGGCGCTCATCTGCGTATCAGCGAATGCCTCGCGCTCGATATGGCGGACGTCAGACAAGCGGAACCCGGTGTCTTCGGAATAATGATATCGTCGGCAAAAAACGATCAAGCTGGGAATGGACGGACTACGTTTGTTCGTGCGGATCCCGGGACCGTCAGTTACCGTGCACTGGAATGGTGGCTTAGCCGTGCCCACGAAGGGCCACTTTTTCCGTCCCGGAATGGCAGATTGGGATATACGGCCGCAGCAAAGCACATCGTCAGAACCGCGGCCGACGCTGGGGTCACGATCAAGGGCACGCATGTGTTAAGGAAAGCTGCGACTTCGTTTGGCATTGGGAATGGAGTCCCACAACATCTGATGCAAAGGCGCGGTCGCTGGAAGTCAGCAAAAGGGATGGAGCCGTATATCGCTGACTCTTTGGAGAATCAAGGAGGAACAACTCTACTCCCTAAGCAATTTGTTCTTATTGTGTTGTTTAATAGTTGACCGTAGTTGTTGTACGGGCTTCCGAATTGCATATTTATTTTGTTCTGTTAAGTTGTAACCAACAAATAAACGCGTTATAAAACCAAATAAACGCGTTATACCTGATAGTAGCAACGGTAGACAAGTGCAAAACATAAGTTATGAGAAACGAGTGAGAAAGGATCTAACAGATACATTCGAGGGAGTCTCATAACGCTAGATTCCAAGTGTTTGAGGAGTGAGTAATATTCAACAAGGGTATAAAACCACGATGACTCTAACTCTGCTTGTAACACCAAAAATTGCATTTCGGAACGCTAGTGGATAAAGACTAAAGTACATCCTCAGTCTTTGATTATTCTACATACGAAACGTGTTGCAATTTAGATGATTAAACCCATCTCTCTCTCACTCTCGTTCTCTGTCTCTCGTTCTCTCTCTCTCCCTCTCTCTCTCATTTTCTCTTCATGACCTTATAAGAAGAAATTTTTTTTTGTGAAACAAGAGAATCCACAATAAACAAAGAAAAAGTCCTTTTATGCGAACACACGTGGCTTCTATTTACTTGTGTGCTTTTGTTTCATTAGAATTCTAGGGAAGACAGCGAAAGGCCCTGTGCTCGCAATGTGCTAGCTCTTCAATTTCAAACAATTTCTGCAGGACGACGGTTAATGGATGTTGCAATTGAGCCTCATTTTGGCAGGGAGTACAAAGTGCAGAGCCCTAATTAAAGTTTCTTTGCGATGTTCGTTTTGAGCAGTTGTTCTAGGTTCGTAAAACAGTAGGGCTACTGATGAAATGGGGTGGTGCATGGCGAAAACGTGGCACGAAGCGCGCTTAAAACTTGCTCGGCGGCAAACTTGCTATGGGTGCGCGAAATTTTTTTTTCGCTGCGCATTATCAAAGTTTGCCTTTTCTGGACAGGAAGAGGTGTATGACACTTTACAGTAAAACCCACACTTATAACGCACATCAATTGCCGTTGTTGTGCAGAACAATCGCCGCGATTTTCCAGGCACTGTTATGTAAAATAGGTTGTTTCTCCAGTATTTTCCCACTAAAATTAGGAAATACATGTGCACTTCTTATTAACTTATTAGTGCATTGAGTAATTATTAGTTTTCAGAGTTCTACATCTGCAAATTAGACAATATTTGTGTAGTGCAATTGTGGCTAAACAAAAACGTGAGAGAAATAGCATTATGTCAATTTTAGTGTATACTCCTCTCGAGCGTGCGAGACTGCTGCCATGTGAAAACAAGAGAAGCAGAATATCAGTACCTGAGAAGTTAGAAAACATTTTTCCAAGAAAAATAATGTTAGCAATGTCTGGTGAATTAAAATGAATCAACGTAGCATAGAAAACAACGCAACAGTTTCAGGCTTTGACAGAACTGAGGCCGTATTTTAATAGCCATCTCGGAATCGTTTCGGAACGTTCCGAGATGGTTCAATTCCGAGATGCTTTCCGAGATGGATTTCCGAGCTCGGTATTTTAGTAGCGCCGCGAGCTCTCGGAATATTTCCGAAATGGATATTGTACACAATGCAACAATTGACAGAACTAAACGGCGGGAATATTTATTTTTCAATTTCGCAGCATGCTTTTTAGTTAAAATATCGCTTATAAGGGGCAGAGCTTCATGAAACTTCATAAATAGGGGTAACCAATTACACCCAATCGTTTGCAAATACAATTAACGATCCATTGATCGAAAAATTTATTAATTGTTTTCGCAATTTTTAGGTGAAATTAAGAAATGAAGGAATAGGGAGTTAGTAGATGAGTAAACACAAAATATTAGTCCTTATTAGCGTAGTAAATGAAGTTTTAAAATTTTATTTTGTCATTTGTTTATTAGGTCACAATGAACCTATGTGAACAATGTTTTCGGATTCAGCGCTGCAAAACACATAGGAATAAGGCAAACTTTTGAAAATTGAAAAGAAAATTGAAAACTTATTTTGTCCGATTGGAGCCGCGCAAATGCCATATAGTTGTATAGTGCCGAGTTATGTAATAATATCAGAAAAATAAAGAAAAGAACTACTTTCTGGTCATATTATGACTATTATAAGGCAATTCCGAGATAATTCAGCTGCCCTACCTAGCTGACAAAATTTTCGGAATTTTCCCTATTCCGAGATGCTTTTTTTGCAGTTAAAATACCAAATGCATTCCGAGAGCATTCCGAGATGGTTTCCGAGATGCTTTTCCGAGATGGATTCCGAGATGGAATTCCGAAAAGATTAGCGCACTCAAAATACCAATCGCATTCCGAAACGATTCCGAGATGGGATTCCGAGATGAAAATTTCAGTTAAAATACGGCCTCTGATAAAATCAAAGATTTTGCTGTGGCCACGCCCATATAAAGGTGTATTCCTAGGTGTAAAGGTGTAATGTGCGTTTTCTGCAGTAATTTTCTTTTCAGACGGTTATGTTTTCTATGACAAATTCATTATTTAATCAGTGGATACTTTCTACTTTCTGCAGAAGTGAGAAGATTGGAAAATTTATAATCATGCACAAGCGCAGTGGCAAGCGCCTTGTTCACGCCACCGGTCGTTGGTTAGCTTCCGGCCCGGAACCCCTCCATCTCACCAAAGGTGTAAAAATTGGTAGCTGGGTAAAACTGGCGGAGATAAGTCGGCCTGAGAAAATTGGCTTCCGAAAAGTTTAAAGGCCAGATTGTCCGGCTTCAGAAATGAACCGGACCCCAGTGCACCGTTTATACGGATTCGGTTGTTATAACCCGGTACTCTTTTTATTTTTTTATTTTTTTAATTGTGCATAAGTCGAATCAGTGAGTTCCAAAGGGTCGGTGACTCTCTCCCTTTAAAGGAAATTCATATTCGTTTAGTATAAACGAATCACAAAGGAAGGAAAAAACAACTTGTCGAAAAATTTATTTTGTAAACAGCTATGAATTCATGACTTTCTAAAAGTTGTAAGTTATAAAGTTATATGTTATGAACTTAGTGCACAGGCTAATTAATACAGGCTAAACGCGGTAGCGCGAACGTCGGACGTCAAAACAAACATAGTTCTATTTCATTGAAACAAATAATAACTGAACACAAATATAAAAAATAAAGGTTCCAATTTCACGGTTGCATGTGTCTCTACGTAGGAACCTCTCATCTTTCTTTTGGGTAATATTTCAGCTGACTGAGAAAAGGCATTTTGCATGCGTATTAGTGGGAGTGGCGTCGACCAAAAATGCTAAGAAATGCACATTAAGCTAAGCGTGGGCCCAAGCGCATGGTGTCCAGTTTTCTTGAAAGAAATGGCCAAAGGACCCCATTAAATTGTTTAATTTAGGTTTAAGAGATATATGAATATGAGCTTGGATAATAAATTTGAAAGACAAAATGTTCAGCAAAGGTTACGTTGCAATAAAAGTAAGAAGGATGTTTTTATAACGGGATCTTAGTTTGAATTGTTGTTAACGAGCATTTACAGCCCCAAAAATGTTACGCAGCGTGTTCGCCATCTCTACGCCAGGTGGTCGCTAACGAAATGATAACAAGAATTGGAAATTTTCGCACGAGACACAAGTGCTCGCAAATTGAACTTCTTTTCGTCAGCTATCAAATCCTTTTCAACGTTTTTGTGAAAATACAGCTCGTGAACCTACTTTGTGTGTTGGGAATTCGACTAACTAATCATAGAACATTCTTTATGTTCCACAGAAAAACTTCCATAATTGGTGACCAAGTTACGCAGAGGAATATCAGGGGCACGTTACGTTACAATAACACAATGTAGAGTTTTTTTTGCACGAATACGTGCCCGAGCACGAAGAAGATATCTTGAGCAAATAACGAAAAGCAGAATAACTAATTCTCATGAAAATACAAAATTTTCCTTGGAACCCGACATCATCATCATGAGAATATTTCAAATAAAATGGAAGTTTTTCTTTCTTTTACCACATGACTGTTCCTACATTGTATCTGTCGTTCTTGAATTTCTTAAATTTAAATTTTTTAAATTTGTTTTTACGCTTCAAGAGCGTGCACCTTTATTCAAGGGAGTTCAAAGTACAGTTTCAAGGTTTTTGCTTATGACATGTATATGTTTGATTTTAAAATGATTCTCTTTTTCTGCAATTTCGAACGCTTCACTAGGTATGAAATATAAATTTTCGCAGCAAACTTTACAAATTTGATGAGCGTGCGAGTTTACATATTTTGTAATAAAATGAAATCAAATTTTTAATATTTGACTTCCAAGGTACACACAATAAAGTGAATGAAATAATATATGGATAATATGCTGTGAAATAAGTAAAATAATTTAACCGAATCAACTAGAGTAAAGAAATTTTTTTTAATTATATGAAAAGTCGTCCAGGGAATAAAAGGTTATCCGAGGGTGTCTTTTTTTCGAACGAATACACAGAAAAACGAAATAATAACAACAACAAAAACTGTCGTTGGCCCATCACCAAATGGTTTTTATCTAAAAACCATCTGGTGACTGGTTCACGACTGGTGACCAGTTGGTGATCAACTGATGACCGTTTTCGATGAAACTTGGTCACGAGTTGGTCACGAATTGTTCACCAGATGGGCAGGTCCACGAAAAAAGCCAGTGAACAGTATAAAAAAACGGGTTTACCCATTTCCTATGTAGATTGTTTGGTCATCCAATAAACATCTATAAAAGAGCACACATGTTCGTTCGCTTTGATGGAATTATTACTTGCAATTAACATAAATAACTAAATTCGAACTAAAACTCTTACAGTATGTTGTTCAGTGATACTGCAGATTTCAAAGTGATCTGTGTAAATTTTGATTTTCCTTCAAACAAAGATTCAATGTGAATTTGATGGGATGATTTTAAAGTGTTTCTACTGCTTTGACTTACAATTAGATTACTTACTTCTTCAAAGTAAGTAATCTAACAGGGGGCGTGGCGCAGTGGCAAGCGCCTTGTTCCACGCCACCGGTCGCTGGTTCGAGCCCGGCCCGTAACCCCTTCACCTCACCAAAGGTGTAAAAGTTGGTAGCTGGTTAAAACCGGCGGAGATAAATCGGCTTCCCGAGAAAATTGGCCTCCGGGAAGTTTAAAGGCAAGTATGTCCGGCTTCAGAAATGAAGCGGACCCCGGTGCACCGTTTCGGCGGATTCGGTTGATATAACCCGGTGCACTTTATCTTTATCTTTTTACTTCTTCAAAGTAAGCATTTGTCTCATTTGCGATTTCTTGAGTTGTTGTGTGCGGAAAAAAAAGATCGAAATTGAACGCGAATTTGTGATGTGCATCATCGGTTAACTAGACCTAATAGTAAGAGAGCGGTGACTTCCTCCACTACCTATGTCATGTGGGTTACATATAAAATTGTGGATGTTTCAAATAACTTATTAAACGTTCTCAGCCAATTTGGCGTGTTTCTATACTGAAAGGTTCCCTTTTCACGATTAAACATTTAGAGGATAATGTCGTTTGGACTGCCATGTAGCATAGTATTCGTCAACTTGTTTGAATATAAACAGACAACATTCGCGCGAACATGTTATTATATTCTAGTTGGCGCGTCATTTAGGATTTAGGCCAATCAGTATACCACGAAGGTGCTTGATCAGTAAGCGGGCAGCTATCGTCGGCGAATGTCTTCATAAACTTCGGCGAAAAACGACAATTAAGTCCTCATATCCCACTGTGCACTCTGCGATTTTTCATCAGCTCGGTGCCGTTCGTTCCCTAAAAGAACACAGCTACAATCGACAACTGTTGTTAAAAAGGGAGGGACTATGGTTTACACTTAGGCTTAGCAAACCTCCGACTTGTAGTATACGATAGCTACAATATATTGAAACATAGTTAGTAATCCTACTATCGACAATGGTACCATGCATGTCTAACATTTCTTTCTCATACACACAGATGAGGCCAATTGACATACGAAGTAATTTAATATAATGTATCCGATGGCACAGGCACGTAGAGTCCGCTAATAATCTACTTACTTACAGGTACACCTTCTCTCGCCTCTCTTCTCGCTGCTACATCACCATCGTTCGGATTGTCATGCTACGCTCGCGACCATCTGGTCGTATACCTTCTAGAGCTGTTACCCTATAAAACGCCGCCCTTTTCAGCTACCGTATTCTCACTACTGAATAAATCCTCCTTGTGAGATCTTAATTCGGTTGTACCTGGGACAAGGTATAGCAGTTACGTTACGTTACCGCGTTTCGCGGAACAACACTAGGGCTGTTTGTGATCAGCGGCTTACTGGCCTTCCAACACAAAGTTTCACTAATCCCGTTTACTTTACTATGTGATGATGACACATCTTTATAAAACACTCTGCTTGTTATATAAGGTTGTCCTTGTGACTTATACATCTTATGTTTATGTATTATATCTTTGTTGCACTTTTTCATTATAAAAAAACCCCCATCGCACATGACATAGAGTTCTAACTCGTAAGGAGTAAGGAGGCCAATTACTTTGAGTAGGTGTTCTAACACATATAAGTAAGAAATGAAGAAAAGAGACAGAGAGAAAGATAGAGAGAGAGAGAGAGACAGAGAGAGAAAGAGATAGAGTGACAAGAGATGGATGCAAAGAGAGAAAAAAAACAAGAGAAAGACTGAGAAAGATTCTTGTCAACGGGTTTTCTTTGAATCCTCCGTGGAGTGATTTTTTTACGATCTTTTGTCTTTGTCAAAAGTGGTATCGCACAACTTGTCGCCAACAGCTTAAGCCCGTTATGCATATAGCTTGATTCGCACTGTTTTCAACATTTTTGTTATCTAACAGACCATCCGCCGCTGTGTTTCCCAGTTTTGCGTCTTTTGCTATATGGTCCTGTGGTTTCCAGGCTTATATGATGAGGCATATCTTTATTTACATGCGTATGACCCCCTTGTGCGACTGTTCTTCAATTAGCGAAATACATGATGGTTTTTTAAAACACATCGAGTGCACCAACATTCTTATGCAGCCTATGCAAACGAACATATATTCGTGTTTCAAAAACCGGCCGGTATTTCGCTTTATGCGAAACCCTTTTCCTGACTCACCCTATATTGTAAGGAATACGCTCGTAATAGCGTATGTTATTTTCATTCACATGAACTTTGCTGCCGACTTATGAAAAATAACAACCTCACAAATTGCATAAATAATGATATTATGAAATCATTATTATGCTAATTAATATTAATTAGCTATCACAAAGAAACTGTGGCTTGTCAAGTATTCAAATTGGATAATTTTCATTGTGACTCACATCTCACACCCAAAATTGCGTGGATTAAATTCCATTGTTATTCTTTGCAGGGAATTATCTTTATTGGTTCAGATAATTATCTCTCTAAAATTCCGTTGTTCAAAACTAATTCAAAAATATACATGAAACGAAATGAGTGTATACAATAGTGACTAATTAATTCCAAAATTAAGAACACCAAAGCACACTTGTATATCACAAACAACTCACGATAGCATGAGGTATAGCGGCACAATAAACACGTGTAGCTTTCTGTGTCATCGTTACGGTCAACGTCCCGGGTTCCGGGTGAGCGTTTCTGGGTCAGCGTTATGGTCAGCGTTACGGTGAGCGTTACAACCAACGTTATTACCGGTTCCGGGTTAGCGTTTGGATCAACATTCGGGGTCAGCTTTACTGTCAGCGTTGCGGTCAGCGTTACAGTCAACAGAATTGTGCCCTCAGCGTTTCGTGACTGCGTTACGGTAGGCGTACAGGTCAGCGTTCCCACGCAAATCGGCAATACCCACGCTGTTACCCACGCATACCTATCCCGGACAACTTAGCCACCCAATAGCATCCAGTGTTTTTTGCTCCCTAGACAACCACAATTCATCTGGGGTATTTCATTTGCATATTCTTGATTACTTTGCAGATTTGTTGGCTGTCTGAGGTTCCTTATATGGGGAAAACCAATGATAGGAAACCGGAAATAAGGAACTCTCTTAAATGAAGGGAGAGAGTGAGAGAAGAGGGTGGAAGAGAGAGATGGAGAGTACTCAATTGATGCGAGAAGGGTAATCAAAGGAGGTTCAGTTTTGTTCCTCCTTCTTCACAAGCAAGAATACGGTAATGTACACGTTTGCTTCAGAAAGTCGGGTTCCAGCTCATATGAGAATATCTACTTATCCGCTAATGTTTGTGCCTGTTTGGCTAGTTAGAATTCAAAAACGCACTAATGATACAAGTAAAAGTTAGTCCGTTGTAGTTCAATACCTCACATTCAAAGATTACTCAATACAGATTTCATCACCTATGATATGCGCATGGCCTAAAAAGAGTTGCAGGTAACCAATGTTTCCTACTGTTCTTTCATACTGCAAAGTTATTTTTGATTTTCTATCTAGGAGAAGTTCTACCTTCTACCAATTCCTATAATAAACTTACCTCTAGTTCACTTGTCATAAGTTTAGTTTTGTGTTGGTGCGTACTCCGTATACCTCGTTTCTTTCAGACGTATTATATGCCGCGTGAGAAGCTGAGCCTTGAATATGCTCAACCTGCATGTGCTCCTCGCTTTCTACGTTTCAATCATGTTTTCCGTTCTAGAATTGAATTTTGCAAAACTAGAGACTTGCCTAGCTTACAACGACCGTTTTCCGGAATATGTTAAAATTAAATTTAAATTAAGAGTCCCTATGTTGTCGGATTTTGTTTTTGTTCTGTGAAAAATGCTGAGCTCTGATATGATTATGACCGCTATATCTTATTATATTTGTGATCCTCTTATATAAAGTGAAAAAGTATCAAGACAGTTACCGTTTCTAGAAAACATTAGTCTAACGTGTTCAAAGATACCCCATTATTGTATTATGCACGGAATCGCCGAGCTGACAGTGTTTTTTTAAAATGATTTTTAGGTGCAATGATTTGCGTATGAAGATTCGATCAGAATAGGATCAAAGATCGCTTCCTTCAGTTTAGTAGTTCCAAGAAACGGAAACGTGTGAATTATGACCACTGATCCATGTTTATAAGTTAATTCGTTCGTGAAACATGCGAATATGCATGCACTCTAGATTTTCCGATTGCAATTTCTTATTTCTGAAACGCGAATTATTGTGAGGTAGTGTTGAATGGGTAATTATTATGATTTTTTGAAAAAAAAGGATTTAATAGGACTTATATTATGTATAAGTAAATATTTTACATCTGAAGAACGTTCCCTTTTATTCAAGGAGTATTCAAAATTCAAGGGTATTCAACGGGGACTCGTGCTTGTGAACAAACGACTTGTTCAGCAGGTAGAGGTCTTGAAGGTGCACGATCTTGAAACATAAATATTTATTTATTTATTTAAGCAGTATATTTTTTCTAAAAACATGTATAAACATAACAATACAAAGATAATGTAGTGCATACATACGCTCCACGCTCGCCCACTCGTGACGTACTACTTTCAGCATGTGATTTATCAGAAGATACAAAATGGTGCTACAATTTAATTTATCTACAACATTTACAGCTTTGTAGCACGTGCTTTTGCAACGAATTCTGGTCAACTGCAGTACTTACATTCTATGCAAATTTTGTGCCAGTCTGTGTCGGAATTAGCTAAAATACACAGGAATCTGTATCCATAGTTATACAGTTTGCCGTACCGCTCTAAGCTTACCTATAAGTTACTTGCCCAGTATTTTATGCTATGATTTTTTACAAGGAAACCTTCTAAATATTATTAGTGATATATAATACTTTATTATTATTAGTTTAGCTTGCTTTGCATTATTTCTTCAGCTCCTTTCGTCTAAAAAGTTTCCATGAGATTTCATAGTCTCAAATGCATCGTGCTTTAATCTGGGAAAATCTATTATTGTCGCTCGAAGAAGGGGACAATGTCTTTCTTTTACTCATGACATTTTGGACTCCACGCGCAAATTTAGCAAAGCCTATAATTGCGTTCGTAATTAAGTTTCTAAAATATGTTTGTTTTTCAAGGTTATGTCAGTTATCTGACCTTGAATCTCGAATGAGTCAAGGTATCAAGGTGTTGTAGATATTCTTGTTGTTAATGTATTATGATCTGAAAAGATTTATTTCAATAATATTTTTCGTTGTTATCTCGTCCTACTTCATATTTCATATTTTCTTTGAACTTATAAATATAAACCCTTACCTAACAATATTCTCTTGTATGAAAAATAAACAAGATTACCTAGCCTATACCTTACAACTAGAGCTCCACCTTCGTCAGCTTGCGCAAGTTGAGTTATCTTTTTACCAGACGGCTATCGCCGCCTGAGGCGACTTTCAAATCCTAAAATGCAAGAACATCAGTGAGCACACTTATGTGAAACGTTTGCAACGTATCTTGAAAATCATGAAATAAAATTCGAATTTCACTTGCTCAAGACGGGGCTCTGGCTCTCCTTTTATAGCCTTTAGATATTCAAATTTCGTTGCGTTCACATGCGGCTTCAAACAAAAAAGTAAACTCTTCTCCTGTATATAATAAGATATCAAAGCGAAATACTTTTGAAACTCATTGCTTACACCTGCTTTCTTATGCAGCATATGTAAATGAGCAAAAATTAGAATAAAAACTAGACCCCAATTAGACCCCTCGATGCATAAATGCAAAGGAATGCAAGTACTTGAGATACGTTTCAAAAACCGGCTGTTAATAATAGTGTCCATCAAATTAGGGGTCTATCGCAGACGCAACAGTCAAAACATTACTTATTAAAATTGTGTATTGTCAATATCCCGAAAGTAAACATAACACACCTAAATTAATGAAAACATTAACAATAACGTAAATAGAAATTATATTATATTATAATACACCACATCGCGAAAATATTGATTTTGTTAATATACGCCTGATATGTGTCGGGGTGTTTCGCAAGGACACATACATGCACTACTGCAAAGTAACGCGCGTCCTGTAAGAGAGCGGCAAAACGTTACTATAACATAAATAGAAAGAATAATTTATAAGTGCGCGGCGTGGTTCTGGCCCACTCAATCGTTCACACAAAGACAAAGTATGGTCCAAAGAAATCATGTTTTGCACACGTTTCGAACGCCTTGCTAGACGTTTTCTTTGACGCTTCGCAAAAAATGCGCCATGCGTTTCTGTCTCCTACTTTGCTACATTTCGTTGTCTGACTTTATAAATACCCAACAAACACTATTCATTTTAATTGAATGGATAACTTTCAAATACCGAGGTACGGCCTTTTATTATGTTTAAAATTTACAACCACTTGTCTACGTTTACTAACTAGCTCTTTGCTAGCATGCATTGTGGTATACAACAGCGATCCAATGAACACGCGAGAGCCTCGCGAGAGTCAAGCGAACGCTGAGCGTGCGCGGCTAAAAGGAGGCGCACCTGTTCTTCGAAGAGCACAAATGGGCTCGTCAACCGAATTGCAAGAATTGCAAGAAAAAAAACAAATAAATATGCCGACACACGTTTCCCCCGTCAACAGGAAGGAAACATTTTGAACATTCATTGAAGCGTATAATAATTTACATCTTGACCTTTGACTTACTTCTTTCCTTCCGTTTTTTTTCCCGTTCACGATTTCGACCTTTTCTCTAACTCGAAGGAAATGTTATATTGAATCCAATGTCATACATGACATGACATACGCTATATATTTGCAAGCGCTTGTGTTCGCATAAAACTTGTAAACGTACACTATAAATGACAGTAAGAATACTTCTCTATCACGAAGTTTTTAATTTGTTTATTTTACTTATTTATTTATTTATTTATTTATTTATTTATTTATTAAATAACACCGAGGTGTGCATCAAATAATATGATGAAGAGAATTCAATGCTTGGTATTTTAGTTGATTAGCAATAGGGTAAAAGAAAAATGAATAGTTTTTGAATTTTCCAACACATTTCACCTGGTATAAGTAATGTTAATAGAGGCCTTTATGCACATACCGACTCTTGCATTGCTAAACAAACATCAAACTTTCATGATTATTTAAACACGTAGCTTTCACAAGAATATTTTAAATAACTAACTTTTCTTCATGGGCCGTCTTAAATCTTTTTTCCTCTGTGATGATGAACTAACGATTACTAATTCAAGCTTTTAATTCACATATTTTTCCGACATAATCCTCTTTTCAGGTGGGACAAAGCCTTTTATAAACATTAACATATTAAGTAAAAAGAAAATTAAGAAGAAAAAACCGAACCCCCGCCCATTATTTTCTAGGGATTATTTTCTTTAATTCAAATCTCGCTGAAATCTGAGAAACTACTACGCAGCGCACCGCGCGCCCGGCCGCTCAAATTGGAGTGCATGCGTAGCCAGCCGCGAACTGCGCGGAGGAGCGCTCCTCGGTGAACTCTGGCTATCAGCCGCGCAGCGCACCCACGGCCAAACGCGGTGCGCCAAAAAGCGTGTGCGAACGCTGCTGGCTTGCGGTGCGCTGTGCGGTTGAGGACCAGAGTAGATACAGCAGTATGTTCACCGCAAGATAATATGTTAATATGTATATGTATATGTTTTTATTTAATATCTTAATATCTTCTTTTAATATCTTAATGTCGGTACGCTATGTATTTGTTTGGGTTCGCAGCACCCAATAGAAGCTTAGATATGCAGCAGACATGCAGTACCTGCCGGTTCTCCAAACGCATCGTGGAAGTTATGCAACTTATGCTAATTTTCTCGGATTTAGCTCAATTTTTTATTCAAATTAATGTACATTTGCATAGGCTGCATAAAAATTCACGTGTACTCGTTCTGTTTCAAAAAACCAGCTTTTTTTCAGCTTAATGTTTTGTATACTATTTGTCATTATGCTATGATTCTTTTCTTTTCTTTTCTTTTTTTTAAATAAAAATGTATCTTTATAGTGACAAGGCATTTTTACTTTTCTAATCCGGGATTTCAAATTTTTCTCAACGAATATTTGAGAGCTAAACTGGTACGGCACGTGGTCTTGACACGTATGATAGACTGTGTATTAAGTATTAACTGCCATAGTGTCCTACTAGATGGGAATGCAGTTGTCTAATATGTGTTTAAATTCGCGTGTCATAATGCCATAACGCTTGAACAAAAATGTCTGTTTTGAACTCTTTCTGTTGTCGTGTAATATTAAATATTAATCTTTATTTTCCGGTTAGTATTTTTTCAAGTTTTCCAACCAAATTTGCTTTGTAATATCCTGTTTTTCATCGAATGAATTAAGAGGCTGAGTGAAATAAAAAAAATCATTATTTCAAGATTATGCACTAAACCTATGATTTTAGTTTCAGATATTTCTCCGTGTCTGCCTACACGTTTCTAACTATTCAGCTACTAAGCGAATTAGCACAGCGATAGCACGACGCCAAGTATCTACTATCCAGCCACTAAGCGACGTAGCACAGCGATAGCACAAGATGTGCTCGGGCAATACTGGCTGGCGCTTTGTTGGATGCGTACTAGATCTGTACTTGTTACCGACGGTCTGCGTTGTTGGTTTGGTGCTGAACTGCTTATGTCTAGCGGTATTCAAGACCAGGCGACACCACCCTTTGGTAAGGGTTTTTATCTTTATTCCAATCATTTTTGTAATGTTTTGAAGTCTCTACTACCTTTCTAGTTATGCTGTGAATCGGTTTTTCTTTCACTAATTCGTCGCTGAAGTCGCCAACGTCGTTGATGTGGTAGTTCTCCTTGCTTATAGTCGGGCTTACTTATTTTAAGCTTATACTAATGATTGCAGTGTTTTAGTTTCTATTGATTATAGATACTAGATAGTAGATTATTGATTATTGATTATTGATTATTGTTCATTGATTATTGATTATTCACCCCCTTTAGGTTCCTGCGCTCATGGTCCTGTCATGCTGCGACCTAATTCAACTATTTTTGTCGTTATTTGTGCTCTTCATTCCAGCGCTACATGATTATACACAGGTGAGGTGGTTTATTTTTTTAGAGATAAAATAAACTTATGGCTAGGTTGCATAACTTTGATGGAGACATACATTTAAAGCGAAATGCTAGCCCCTTTGGAAAATTTGCATATGATAAGCAAATCCTATGTATCCTATGCTAATCTTGCGCGATCGTCCACGGCAATCGCGCAAAATTTGCATAGGATACATAGGATTTGCTTATCATATGCAAATTTTCCAAAGAGGCTGGCATTTCGCTTTAAAAAAAGAGATAACAGGAGACAGAAGACAGAAGAGAGAGATGGAGGGAGAGAGAGATATAGATAGAGAGAGAGGGAGATAGAGAGAGAGAGATAGAGGGAGAGCGGGAGAGGGAGAGAGATAGAGATAGTGAGAGAGCGAGATAGAGAGATAGAGAGAGAGAGAGCGAGAGAGATAGAGGGAGAGCGGGAGAGGGAGAGAGAGAGAGAGAGAGAGAGTGGGGGGGGGGGGGGGGAGAGAGAGGTGGAGCTTAAACTTTGTCCCTGCCCAAAATGTATTCAACCAAACACATTTTATTTGATAGCCTAATTAAGAGTTTAATTAGACGGTAATGTCTCTCAGTTATCCGCGCCTACACCATATACACATATGTATAGTTACTGAGCTGTCCACCCTCAAATAACAAGAAAATAGAGGATTATTTTACAAAAAATCATGACTTTTCTCTTATTTGTCAGCAAATATAATGCAGAATAACAAGTTAAAGCGAAATACCGGCCGGTTTTTGAAACGCATCTCATATATCAGCATTATTATGCAGTTATGCTAAAAGGGGTCTATTGGGGTCTATTTTTCATTCAAATTTATGCTCATTTGCATATGAAGCATAGTAAAGCAGGGAGTATTCGATGCGTTTCAAAAACCGGCCGGTATTTCGCTTTAAATGCGTAGCGGTTAATCCACGATTTCCTGCAAAATATTGAATATTTAATCTGGAAAGGAGCTGCGTAAAATCAAATAAATAACAAATAAATAACTCAGAAAAATCATGCAACTTTCTAAGAGGTATAACACCCGGTTTCTGAAACGTATGTAGGACAACTATATTCTTCTGTATTTATGCTTACTGGTCTAATCACACTCATTTGCATATAATACATGGGAGTGCAGTGATTCAGATTCAGCATACGTTTCATAAACCGGATGTTGCATCGCTCAAGCGTTCGAAAATAGTCCATACTCGCTCAGGTCGGCCCAAGGTGCATGTTGTGCAAGTCATGAACACAAAGCAAACCTGACTTAATTGTCTATTCCAAAACCTAAACGGTACCTAATTTCTAATTATTCAGGCTCCTCCAATGGGTGCTCTCGGGCAGTTGGCTTACATCTCTACCGGTCTGCTCTCTCCGCTCCTTCTAGCGTCTAATTGCGCGTCTATCTGGACAATGTGCTACATTACCATACAACGACACAGGGTAAGCTTTAAAGGGATAGGACACGTGGCTTTGAAACGCATGCTGGACTCGATCACATGCATTTTGTCAAATTATGTTCCACTAGGTGCCGGAAATGCCATTAAAGGGTCAGGCCCATTTCAAATGACCCCTATTTTTGATGATTCCATCTGACTCTCTATGTCAAATATAGTAGGATACGATATTTTTCTAATTTTCAAGCGCAAAATTCACGCAGTATTCAGCAATTTACCATTGCCAGTCATACCCAGCTATTTATCGCAGTTGTCACGCCCTTTCGCTCTCATTGGGCAATATGCTATATTGGGCGTGGCAACTGCGAGATTGGCCAATCAGCGCAAATGGGCGTGCCAACTGCGATAAATAGTTGGGTATGAGTGCCCACGGTAAATTGATGAATAGTGTGTGAATTTTGCGCTTGAAAATTAGAAAAATATTGCATCCTACTATATTTGACATGGAGAACCAGATGGAATCATCAAAAATAGGGGTCATTTGAAATGGGCCTGACCCTTTAAGATTTCGAAAGATTAGTGGGATTTTATGTAGGCGACAAAATCACGCGGAAGTTGAAAACTAACAAATTTTATAATATGTTAAGCCGTTTTTAAGTCTAAAATATGAATAAGTTGTGATATTACTGTAATTGGAATGAGACCGCGATTTGGAATAGAATCGAGTGAGATGTAGTAAATGTTACGGTTGCTATATACCTTCATGTAAATCAAACTGTCTCTTTGCATTTTTTGCATAAGATATCCAGCCACTATAATTTTCAAAAATGTGGGTCATAAATTAATGTAATCCAATAAATATAGGATACTCTAATTTTTACTAAGATCAAACCGAGTTTTGAGTAACTTCATTCATTGTCTGAAGAATAATAACAATAATAATCTACCTAATTAAGCTAATCTTCAAGGACCTGAAATTTAAAGTCTTTACCTGACTAATTAACCAACTATAATACTAACTTAAATCTTGAATGAATGGAAATTCTACAGAAATGTCACATGATGTTATACAAACGAGACAGTGTACTTCTTATGCTTATGATTAAATCAAAACAGAGCCGGAGTACTTTATTCACTTTATTGTATATACTGACCAGATTTTTTTTTTCTAAAAAAAAGAAGAGATAAAAAGATACATTATCAAAGATCGGGCTCCGAGTATTCTGTAGATTATTTGATTAAAATAAATAGGAAAAGGCAGTGGAAGAACCCGTTTGATGACGGTTCGCTGGTTATTTCGTTTGGTGACCATGGCAAAAGTTTTCTAGGAAACCGTCGTCAAGTGGTCACCAAATTGGCGCACAACTAGCTAGAAATTGGCGCAGCCACCCCGTAGATCTCTAATAAAATACTTGCAGGCTATTCTGAAACCTCTCGTCCAAATTCAAAGCCCTCCACGGCCCTTCGCTCCCCTTTTCATTATAATTGTCGCAGCTCTATTCTTCAATGCCGGAAAGTGGGCGGAGTTTGAGTGGTAGGTTTTCGCATATGCAAATTTTTGGCATGCTATTTTTTCATATGCTAAATTTCATGTCTTCACAGTGAGAAGATGCCCCTCATCGAGTATAGGACCTTACATGCAATTAATTACTTGCAAATAGAAAGAAATAACTTAACCTACTTTAGGGTTTTCCTTGGAAAGGAAGAAATCGTTAATGAAACTCTAAAAAAAGATGCACTTCCATTTTTTCTGTTTCATCAACCTTCAGCATTAGCCGACGACGCGTTCTATAGAAAAATGGTTAGTTTGGTCAGTTAGTTATCATTCTTGCTTGCCTTACTTACTTACGCTTACAGCCAATTACCGGCCGCGTTTTGAAACGCATCATGGACGTCTGCATGATTATGCATTTATGTTAGTGGGATCGAATTGGTGGAGTCAAATTTTTATTCTAATTTATGCTCATTTGCATGTGCTGCATAAGAATGCAGGTGTATTCGATGTGTTTCAAAAACTGGCCGCTATTTCATTTTAAAGCGAAATGCTAGCCCCTTTAGAAAATTTGCATATGACAAGCAAATCCTATGTATCCTATGCCAATTTTGCGCGATCGTCCACGGCAATCGCGCAAAATTAGCATAGGATACATAGGATTTGCTTATCATATGCAAATTTTCCAAAGAGGCTGGCATTTCGCTTTAAAGATTAATTGCACTACTTTATAGTGTTAATCATTCGTCTAGCTTAGGCTTCTTCATAAATTATATATTAGAAAATATCGTTGGCACCTCAGTAATACCTCGAATTAGCCCTGTTTTTGCTTAGATTTGATTAGATTTCTCCATTTTTTAATATTGTAATTAATTTTACTTATGTCGTACATCCTAGTTTATCAAGCTACCCATCAGTATACATATATATATAAATGCGACATAACAATTATCGCAGATAATTCATTAAAAATTAAAACTAAGCTTCTAATCTTCTAATCTATAACAGAAACCAAATAACAAGAGAGAATATATGAGGAATATATAATCGCGTTAACTAACTACTTTGATAATGTAGTCAATACAGTAAGGGGGGTTAAATCCGTGAGCATCAATGATCAGTTTTTTCCAAGTTAGGTTAGGCGTAGGCCTAGGGCTCGCCTCCCTAAGCCTAAGCCTAAGTCTAAGCATAAGCCTAAGCTTGGGGTTGCGAGATACGAGGGCATGTAAACTGTAAAGCAAGGAAAGAACAAATAAGTGTTCAATCAATCATTCACTCGTCAATTAGCCAACTTTATCTTTCTACTAGTTAATTAAAATCAATATCACTAATCAACAAATAATTGCAGTTCGACCTCGTCCTCTACCCTGTGCTCGTATATATCATTCCACTCTTACTTCTCACGGTACTCAACCTGAGAATACTCTCTAACATATCGATTACCAGGGTGTCGTTTGACCATAAGGTATGTTGATTTTGATGTTTTTTATGCAATTTGTTTATCGAAATATTAATAAAAAAATATCAT